>JASVEL010010935.1:0-95047 GCA_032618575.1 Nicotiana noctiflora
TCCTTAGAGGACAATAATTATGTGATAGCTATAATTGCTTAAATCACTGATCTCAGTCCTGGAAATTGAAATCACACTTTTGAAATGCTAAGTCACCGGCTTTTACAAATTTAATAAAGTTAAAGTATTTTTCATAAATTATGAATTGAGAACTGGAATTAAGGAAAATGAATTGTTTTGTGACTTAATTGTTTATTGTGGACTGAGCATGGGATCGGGCTGCACGCCGCAGTGGTTGATATGAGGATCGGGCTGCACGCCGCAGCGGTATTGCGCTTGGGCTGTAGGAGCCCCTCCGGAGTCTGTACACACCCCCAGTGAGCGTCGTCGACGTTACATTGGATCGGGCTACACGCCGTAGCAGTTATGTGCATTGCATTGCATCGTTATTTTTTGAATTAATCTGTGGTAGCTGTATTGTATTGTTGCTGCTAGTTCGTAGGAGATTCGAACCGTAGTTTAGCTTCATTATGTGGTAATCTGTGGATTTCTTACTGTCAGCTACTTATATATATTTGTTACTCACTGAGTACTTAGTACTCACCCCTACTCCCTGCACCTTTTGTGTGCAGACTCGGGTACTCAGGAGCGGTAGACAGGCAATTCCAGCGGTTGCAGTGTCATATCGGGTTGCTGAGGTAGCTGCATACGTTCGCAGAACCTAGCTTCTCCTCTCATTTCCAGTTGTTATTTTGTATTTTTTTTATTCAGACTTGAGTATTTCTATATAGTACACTCTATTCCTTTTGGGTTTTGTTAGAGGCTCTAGACTTATGACTCCGGATCTTTGGGAGTGTCAGTATTTTGTTCAGTATTATTAGTATTGGAGTTCTTAAACTCATATATTCTTCTTGGGTTGTCCATTTGGGGACTGGTATTTTGTGATAATTAAATTGTTGGTCTGGCTAGCCTAGCTTGATTGTTGGGCGCCATCACGACCGGATTTGGGTCGTGACAATCTCGCATTTGTGAGACTGGTGGTCCAGGGCCATCTTCGCAATTGCGAATGGCTGTTCGCATTTGCGAACCAGGCTTCGCATTTTCGAGGCCTGCAGGTCAGAAATGCATCTGATGTGATTTAACTTCAAAAATGTTCTCGAGACCTATCCAAAACTCACCCGAGCCCTCGGGCTGCACACAACCTCAAAAATATTCTACGGACTTGTTTGCGCGATCAAATCGCCAAAATAACATCATTTACATAGAATCAAGCCTCAAAACTCATGATTTTCCTTCTAACTTCATAAACTTTCAAACTTGAAACTTATAGTCCAAAACACGTTAAACGACGTCCTTTTGCAATCAAACTTTACAGAAAGCGCTTAAATAATATATAAGACTTGTACCGGACATCAGAACTAAAATACGTGCCCGATACCATAGTCTTTTAGTTAATTTTTATTTCTATTTTCCGTAATAATTTCAGGAAAATAATTTAACAGAAATATTCTTTTACTCAGGTTTTAGACCTCGGATTTTGACTCCAGGCACATGCCCGAGTCCCATATTTTTCTACGGACCTGCCGGGATCGTCCAATATCGGGTTCGGGTCTGTTTACCAAAAATGTTGACGAAAGTTAACTATAATCATATTAATATCAAGATTCTTCAAATTTTTCACAGAATTCACATATTTCAACATAGAAATTTTTCGGCTAAGCGTCCGGACTGTGCATGCAAATTGAGGTAATAGAAAATGAGGTTTTCAAGGTCTCGAAAGCATGGAACAGATGAGAAAAATTGGTGATGACCCTTTGGGTCGTCACATTGTTGCACCGGGTTCTGGGTTTATTTTTTTGAAAGATTTGATTTAATTGTTATTGTCAATTTGAATTGAAGCCAAAACCGCTTAGTTATGAAAATGGAAGGAAATTTCTAGAATTTGAAGTGTTATAAAAGAAAATCTTAAATCGAAAATTTAATTGGTTTGCCTGACAGCGGTGTTCGGCGCCATCACGACCCTTAGTAAATTTTGGATCGTGATAGACTTAGTTTTTGGAGGTTTTGAGCTCTACCAAATTTGGGTCATGACTTATATAAATAAACTTTTCGAAAGTTCCACTTTGCTATATTTTTGAAACCTCTCAAGATTCAAACAGAGAAAAGTGAAATGCTATCCACTCAGATATAACAATTGCTATACCAATATAGTTTTTAATTTGTTTTCGTAGTATTTTATAACTTTTTCTGCATATGATGAGTTTCTTTGTTATACGAGCAGTGAAGCTGACAACAACTCTCAAATAACGTAACGAAACTGTTCTAACTCTCGGAATCAAATTTTTTGTCGCACCAATCTGGCATGACGCCAAATTTTGCAGATAAGTCTAAAATAATATAATGGAGTTGTTCCAACTCTCGGAATCACACTCCAACCCCGATATCATAAAAGTCAACTATGAGTTAAACTTCTCAATTTTCCAAAATTTCAACTGTCCAATTTTCGCCAAAATACTTCAAATTACCCTGCGGACCTCCCAATCCAAATCCCGACGTACGCGAAAGTCCAAAATCACCATCCGAGCCTATCGAAACTATCAAAACTCCAATCCGTGGTCGAATACTCTAAAGTCAAATCTTGGTCAATTCTTTCAACTTCAAGCTTTTCAAATGAAAGTCACTTCAAAAAAATCTTTTCCGAATTCTCAAAAATCCGAACCGATGATACACGCAAATTATAAAACACTATGTAAAACTACTTGTGACATCAAACTGCCAAAACAAATACAATTGCTCAAAACGACCAGGGTTGTTACTGTCATGTCTATGTTCATTTGTTATAAACGAGGCAAGTTTAAATGTTTTGGAAGGAGATAAAAACCTTCGATATAAAGATAGATGGGTTCAATTTTTCTAGCTCTTTTGTTACCATTAATAGAAACTAGTAGTCATACCCGCGCGATGCGCGGTCAATATTAAAAAAATTAATTAAATTAAATTATGATAAGACTTGTTTGATCCTATTAGATCATATTTCTTTAATAAAATGCAATTGTCATCTTGTTTGTCAATACGATATACCAATAATGAAATCTCTATTAAATCAAAGGTATTTATATAGCGAGTGAATAACTTTTCTGTTCTGTTTTTCTTTATTATATTAAATAATATTTAGTATTCGCTTTCTTTTTCTAATACATGAGAAGATGTATAATATATTAATATTGAAATATTTTTATTTTAAAGTTTATTTTGTTGTTCTTAATAATATTATCAAAATTTTAGTGAATAAAATCTATGTTAAATTAATGGTACTTATATAGGCAGCGCAACGTTTTTGTTAAATATTTTTATGTATTATATCATCCAATATTTAATACTATTAAATTGTTAATAGAAAGTTCATTAGCATATTACGTAATTTAAAAAATTTCTCTCGAGTTTATTTTTTCTTTGTTTTTGATTTTTTTTTCAAATAATTTTAAAACTCCAACTTAAATTGCACCCCAATTTTTTCATTTTGTACCGGGTGTCCGAGTCTCTTCGAGCCCCGACTAATCCCGGGGTGCACAGGCCCTCGGCAAGGAGTTTCCCGCAAGTGCACCACGATTAATTCAGGTTATACCCAGTCCGATGGCCCTCAGAAATTATTTGCACCCGGTGGGTTTCGAACTTGAGACCTAAAACTACTCCCCAATTTGAATTGACAATTTACTATTTTTTTGTTTTGTTTTTTATATAAAAGTTATTTTAAAACTCCAACTTGAAACTACTCCACAATTTGAATGAATAGTTTTTCTTCTCTTTTTTTCATTTTCTATAGCTTACTTTTCTATTTTTTTTATTTTAAAATAATTTAAAAACTGCAACTTGAAACTACTCCCACCCAATTTGAATGCGTAGTTATTTTTCTATATATTTATATTTTTGTTTTTTTATTATAGTTCATTATAAGATAACTATTTTTATTTTAAAACTCCAACTTTAAACTACTCCCCGATTTGAATGGGTAGTTTTTCTTCTCTTTTTTTCGTTTTTTATAGATTCTTTTTTTGCTTTTTTATTTTAAAATAATTTAAAAACTCTAACTTGAAACTACTATCACCAAATTTGAATGGGTAGTTATTTATTATATATTTATATTTTTTATTTTATATAGTTTTTTATTATAGTTAATTAATTATAAGATATCTATATTTATTAATATAATTAAAGTAACTAATTAATATATATATATATATATATATATATATATATATAAGAATAACTAATAAATAATTATTAAATAAATAAATATTTAATAACTAACTATGCCATGTGGCTTTTTCTAAAGATGTCACTTGACTTAAAGAGAAGGTTTTTTTCTCTAATTTTAATAATATATAGATTTTCTTCTCTTTTTTCGTTTTTATACACTTTTTTTTTCTTTTTAATTTTAATATAATTTAAAAACTACAACTTGAAACTAATGTCACCCAATTTGAATGGGTAGTTACTTTTTTAATATTTATATTTTTTTTTATTATAGTTAGTTATAAGGTATCTATTTTTCTTTTAAAACTCCAACTTGAAACTACTCCGCGATATAAATAGGTAGTTTTTCTTCTATTTTTTTTGTTTATTTTAAAACTCCAACTTGAAACTACTTTCCGATTTGAATGTGTAGTTTTTCTTCTCTTTTTTTCGTTTTTATAGATTTTATTTTGTTTTTTTATTTTTAAATAATTTAAAAACTCCAACTTGGAACTACTCTCACCCAATTTGAATGGGTAGTTTTTTTTATTTATATTTTTATATTTTCATTTTTATATATTTTTTATTATAGTTAATTAATTATAAGATATCTATATTTATTAATGTAATTAAAGTAAACAATTATATATATATATATATATATATATGGTAGTATTTTATTATTGTTTTTAGAATATTCAAATTCAAAAAGAATAACCAATAATTAATTATTAACTAAATAACTAAATTTAATAACTAACTGTGCCACATGGCTTTTTTTTAAGCTGCCACATGGCTTAATGAGAGGGCTTTGTCCTTGGCTTTTAATAATATATAGATTTTTTTGTTCTTAATAATATTATCAAAATTTTAGTGAATAAAATCTATGTTAAATTAGTGGGACTTATAGAGGCAGCGCAACGTTTTTGTTAAATATTTTTCTGTATTATATCTTCCAATATTTAATACTATTAAATTGTTAATAGAAAGTTCATTAGCATATTACGTAATTTAAAAATTTTCTCTGGAGTTTGTTTTTTTTTGTTTTTGGTTTTTTTTTATTTTCAAATAATTTTAAAACTCCAACTTAAATTGCATCCCAATTTTTTCATTTTGTACCGGGTGTCCGAGTCTCTTCGAGCCCCGACTAATCCCGGGGGTGCACAAGCCCTCGGCAAGGAGTTTCCCGCAAGTGCACCACGATTAATTCAGGTTATACCCAGTCCGATGACTCTCAGAAATTATTTGCACCCGGTGGGTTTCGAACAAGAGACCTAAAATTACTCCCCAATTTGAATTGATAATTTACTATTTTTTTATTTTGTTTTTTATATAAAAATTATTTTAAAACTCCAACTTTAAACTACTCCCCAATTTGAATGGATAGTTTTTCTTCTCTTTTTTTATTTTCTATAGCTTTGTTTTCTTTTTTTTTATTTTAAAATAATTTAAAAACTGCAACTTGACACTACTCCCACCCAATTTGAATGGGTAGTTATTTTTCTATATATTTATATTTTTGTTTTTTTTATTATAGTTCATTATAAGATAACTATAACTTTAAACTACTCCTCGATTTGAATGGGTAGTTTTTCTTCTCTTTTTTTCGTTTTTTATAGATTTTTGTTTTGCTTTTTTATCTTAAAATAATTAAAAACTCTAACTTGAAACTACTCTCACCAAATTTGAATGGGTAGTTATTTATTATATATTTATATTTTTTATTTTATATAATTTTTTATTATAGTTAATTAATTATAAGATATCTATATTTATTAATATAATTAAAGTAACTAATTAATATATATATATATATATATATATATATATATATATATATATATATATATATAAAAGAATAACCAATAAATAATTATTGAATAAATAACTATTTAATAACTAACTATGCCATGTGGCTTTTTCTAAAGATGTCACTTGACTTAAAGAGAATGTTTTTGTCTCTCATTTTAATAATATATAGATTTTCTTCACTTTTTTCATTTTTATACACTTTTTTTTTTGCTTTTTAATTTTAAAATAATTTAAAAACTGCAACTTGAAACTAATGTAACCCAATTTGAATGGGTAGTTACTTTTTTAATATTTATATATATTTTTTATTATAGTTAGTTATAAGGTATCTATTTTTATTTTAAAACTCCAACTTGAAACTACTCCGCGATATAAATAGGTAGTTTTTCTTCTCTTTTTTTTGTTTATTTTAAAACTCCAACTTGAAACTACTTCCCGATTTGAATGTGTAGTTTTTCTTCTCTTTTTTCGTTTTTATAGATTTGTTTTTTTGTTTTTTTATTTTTAAATAATTTAAAAACTCCAACTTGGAACTACTCTCACCCAATTTGAATGGGTAGTTTTTTTTATTTAAATTTTTTAATTTTCATTTTTATATATTTTTTTATTATTGTTAATTAATTATAAGATATGCGTCGAGTCAAGTTGCTCATTATGGTAAACATATATATATATATATATATATATATATATATATATATATATATATATATATATATATATGGTAGTATTTTATTTTTATTTTTAGAATATTCAAATTCAAAAAGAATAACTAATAATTAATTATTAACTAAATAATTAAATTTAATAACTAACTATGCCACGTGGCTTTTTCTGAAGCTGCCACGTGGCTTAATGAGAGGGCTTTGTCCTTGGCTTTTAATATAATACTAGTAGTCGTACCCGCGCGATGCGCGGTCAATATTAAAAAAAATATTTGTCACTTTGTTAATTTTTCGATGTTACATTAGCACAATTATTTGATTATCCTCTTCTATATAAATAATAGATATTTTCTAAATTTTAATAAATAAAATCTCCATTAAATTAAAGGGACTTATATAGTCATCAAATAATTTTTTCCATATCTATTTATATTTATTAAATTATCCAATATTTAGTGTAATTATATTGTTAATAGAAATTATGACACTTGAAATTATAACATTTCTTTACCTCTCATAATATATTATGTTATACTATACATATATTATATTATATATTATTTATATAAATAAATTAGTCATTTTTTTATTTTAGAAAAATTTTAAAACTCCAATTTGAAACAACTCCCCAATATGAATTAGTAATTCATTATTTTACTTAATTTTATTTTTATTTTAAAACTCCAACTTGAACTATGAATGGGTAGTTTTTCTTCTATTTTTTCGTTTTTTATTCGTAACTTTTTTTTTTATTTTAAAATAATTTAAAAACTCAAACTTGAAACTACTCTCACCAAATTTGAATGGGTAGTCATTTATATATATTTATTATTCATTATTTTTTATCATATTTAATTATACGATATTTATATATATTAATCCAAATAAAGAAGCAATATATATATATATATATATATATATATATATATATATATATATATATAAATATTTATACATTATTTTTTATCATATTTAATTATACGATATTTATATATATTAATCCAAATAAAGTAAGTATATATATATATATATATATATATATATATATATATATATATATATATATATATATATATATATATATATATGGTAGTTTATTATTTTATTTAATTATTTTATTTTTTATATGTATATATATATATATATATATATATATATATATATATATATATATATATATATATATATATATATATATATATATATATATATATATATATATATATATATATATATATATATATATATATATATATATATATATATATATATATATATATATATATATATATATATATATATATATATATATATATATATATATATATATATATATATATATATATATATATATATATATATATATATATATATATATATATATATATATATATATATATATATATATATATATATATATATATATATATATATATATATATATATATATATATATATATATATATATATATATATATATATATATATATATATATATATATATATATATATATATATATATATATATATATATATATATATATATATATATATATATATATATATATATATATATATATATATATATATATATATATATATATATATATATATATATATATATATATATATATATATATATATATATATATATATATATATATATATATATATATATATATATATATATATATATATATATATATATATATATATATATATATATATATATATATATATATATATATATATATATATATATATATATATATATATATATATATATATATATATATATATATATATATATATATATATATATATATATATATATATATATATATATATATATATATATATATATATATATATATATATATATATATATATATATATATATATATATATATATATATATATATATATATATATATATATATATATATATATATATATATATATATATATATATATATATATATATATATATATATATATATATATATATATATATATATATATATATATATATATATATATATATATATATATATATATATATATATATATATATATATATATGTGTGTGTGTGTGCGCACAAACTGCATTTTTATATGTATATTATATATAAATAGATGTTTCATTTTTTTATTTTAAAATAATTTCAAAACTCCCATTTGAAAATAATATAGAATTGATTTTGTCAATGCCATTCCGTATTTTTGGATATAAATAATAATCAAGATAAAATCTAGTAGATGGAGTGCAATTTAATAGTAATAAAACAGAATTTAAAAAATCACCTCTCTAACTTCTTCTTCTTCTTCTGTGATTCTACCATCAGCATCTTCATCAACCCTGCATTTAATTCATCACACAATTCAGATCTCCAAAATTGAATCTGAGATGCTTAATAAATTTACCGATAAAAGGGAAGTTAACATATGAAACTGCGTAAATAGGACTATTTGAGTTAGTTTAGAATTGTTGTTGAACCCCACGTTTGAGAAGATGATTAGTCGTGGGTTTCATCCTCATAATTATTCTTCCTAAAGAAACGGCCAATTAGAGGAAGTATTGATACTTTGGTAATTGCCAAGCCTAATAAGCAATAAATAAATAAAATAATGGGAAAACGTGGGAAGTATCATTTTTGTGAATGTGAAGATCAAAAGAGAATTTTTTTTTTTTAGTTTCCAAGTCTTACAAAAAAAATTTAATAACTTCCTAACATGGCAAAGTGAAATCAGTCTTAAAAATAAACTAAAATAACTGCTCAATATGGCAGGCACTATCAATAAAATAAACTGCCCAATATAGTAGGCAGCAGGGCAAACGTGGGAAGTATCATTTTTGTGAATGTGTAGATCAAAAGAGAATTTTTTTTTAATTTTCAAGTCTTACAAAAAGAAATTTAATAACTTCCTAATATGGCAAAGTGAAATTAGTCTTATAAATAAAATAAAATAACTGCCCAATATGGCAGGCAGTATCAATAAAATAACTACCCAAAAAAACTGCTATCTCCTAATATAATGGGTGGTTATGGGTAGTTGTTTTAAAAACTGTAATTTAAGTAGTGCTTAAAAATTGTTTCCTGCAAAAAAGCATTCCATTAAGTAGAGAAACATTTATTTTTAAAAAAAAAATTGCTAACTTTTAGGAACCTTGTCTGAATGTAACATGTGGCAATTGGATGTTAAGCCATTTGGCTTAATGAGAGGCCAATATCCTTAGCTTTTAATAATACTAGTAGTCATACCCGCGCGATGCGCGATCGATATTAAAAAATATGAATTAACGGAAATTATGATCGGGTTATTTGAACATATTAGATTGTATTATTTTATAAATTTTAATTGTCATCATATTTGTCAATACGATATCTAATATCTCTATTAAATTAAATGTACTTATATACAACAACAACAACAACAATATACCTAGTATTATCACACACCATGGAATTCGGGGAGGGTAGTCTGTACGCAAATCTTACCTCTACTTTGTGAAGATATTATATTACCAATATTTAGTATTATTATATTGTTTATAGATATTTTTATTAGTATATTACATTGTTTAATGTTTTTATCTGCTACTATCTTTTTATAATATAATAGAAGATATATATTTTATTAATCAAGAAACATATTTTTATTTTAAATTTTATTCTTTTTTCTCAGCAATATTATTTGCATTTTAATGACTAAAATATCTATTAAATTAAAGGGACTAATAAAAAATATTTTTTGTTCTATATTATTCTTTATATAGATATAGATATTTAGTATTATTATATTATTAATAAAAATTTATTAGCATATAAATTTGTATAATATTTTTTATTACTACTTTCTTTTTGTAATATAATAAAAGATATATTTTATTACTCGTGAAATATTATTTTATTTTAAATTTTATTTTGCTATTCTCAATAATATAATCTGAATTTTAATTGATAAAATCTCTATTAAATTAAAGGAACTAATATAGTCATCGAATAACTTTTTTGTTATGTAATTTTTTAATATATTATCCAATATTTAGTATTATTATATTGTTAATAAAAAAATATTAGCATGTTACTTTGTTTAATATTTATGTTTGCTGCTTTCTTTTGTATAATATGTTTCTTATATTCTTGATGAGTGAATCTTTATATAAATATAGATATATAATTTAAATTAATCAAAAATAGTTTCAATTTTATTCTAAAAGTGCCAAATAACTTTTTCTCAACACTATCAAATTAGTACAACAATATTTTCTCTCTTTTAATAGAAAAAAATAACGGTTTGTCTTGGTATACATTTTCTAAAATCAATGCATCTAATAAATACTCTGAATTTTTAATTTTTAAGAGAAAAGGGAAGGTTTAATTTGTAAAGTGACGCTAATTCTAGAGCACTCTTTTCATTTATCTGATTATATCGGCACTTAATAATTTAGACTTGGAGTAGTTATGTTTTTCGAATTTTTAGGTTTAATAAAGCATTTAAAAAATTGTCTGTGTTGTAGTAAATTGAATTGAAAGATTAAAGATTTTTTAATTTTTTATTTACTTTTAAATTATTTTTGAATATCCAAATATTTTGGAGGTTTGTTCCTAAATTTTGACACTTGTTGAATTTTGGTGAAACTTGGCATTCTTTGGACGTTTTTGCTATTCCTATTCTCTATAATATATATATATATATATATATATATATATATATATTAGGAATAACTACTCCCCAATATGAATTGATAATTTTTTTTCTTATTTTCATATTTTATAGATATTTAAATTCAAAAAAATAACTAACTATTAACTAAATAACTAATTATGCCAAGTGGTTTTTTTCAAGGCTGCCACTTGGCTTAAGGAGAAGCCATTGTCTTTGGCTTTTAAGTATATATATAGATTCTATAAGGAAAAAAATATATATATATATTAGGAATAACTACTCCCCAATTTAAATTGATAATTTTTTTCTTATTTTCATATTTTATAGATATTTAAATTCAAAAAATAACTAACTATTAACTAAATAACTAATTATGCCAAGTGGCTTTTTTCAAGGCTGCCACTTGGCTTAAGGAGAAGCCATTGTCTTTGGCTTTTAAGTATATATATATTAGGAATAACTACTCCCCAATATGAATTGATAATTTTTTTTCTTATTTTCATATTTTATAGATATTTAAATTCAAAAAAATAACTAACTATTAACTAAATAACTAATTATGCCAAGTGGTTTTTTTCAAGGCTGCCACTTGGCTTAAGGAGAAGCCATTGTCTTTGGCTTTTAAGTATATATATAGATTCTATAAGGAAAAAAATTTATATATATATATATATATATATATATATATATATATATATATATATATATATATATATATATTAGGAATAACTACTCCCCAATATGAATTGATAATTTTTTTTCTTATTTTCATATTTTATAGATATTTAAATTCAAAAAAATAACTAACTATTAACTAAATAACTAATTATGCCAAGTGGTTTTTTTCAAGGCTGCCACTTGGCTTAAGGAGAAGCCATTGTCTTTGGCTTTTAAGTATATATAGATATAGATATAGATTTGATCAAATAATTCAAAAACTCATCTAAAAATAAATCTTGGCCTTTCAACTTTAAAGAGCACACATGTCACTTGATCTAGACTATATTGATATACACCGGAGCAACTAATAATGGAGCCGAGCCGCTCTTAAATAATTATAATTTGGGATTGGTTAACTTGTTACTCTTTGCTTATATTAAGCAGTTTTTATTTTAAAAAAAAAAAAGACTTAAAAACTGACAGGTAGAGACGTCGTTATGTAAGCCTTCTCATCCTCATCTGCATTACTGCTGACTCACACTGCTATGTATCCTTCTAATCCTATGCATGCATTTCTATTATCCAAAACAATTTAGTTACAGACGGATCTAAAGTTTAAATTTTGTAGGTCCAATCCTTAAAATTATTTGATTTGAACTCGCAGTTTTTCTTTTTTATAAAATTACAAATTTATATCCACTAATTTATTATAATTTTTAGAGTCTATTTGGAAAGTCACCCTATAATTGAAATTGATGTAATTACTAGGGTAGTAATTACACAGTCTAGTAATTACTTAATTGTGTATTACAACGACCTGTTTGTTTGTCATAGTGTAATTACAAGTTTACTATTTGGTTGACAAATGTAATTACACAGTTAGATTAAATTCTAAATTAATTAATTATCAAAATCTAAAAGTTAATTTAATAAATATATGCCTATAAATTTTTATAAGTATAAATGATACTATTATATTTGGTATTTAAAATGTGTATTTTTTGTGAATATACATTAATAAGTAATCATATATTATAACTAATATTGTAACAATAATTTATCTATATAGTTTAAATTAATTTTCGCCGAGTGTCGATTGGAAACAGCTTCTCTGCCCTATCGGATAGGGGTAAGGCCTGCGTACATATTGCCCTCCCCAGACCCCACCCTGTGGGACTATACTGGATAGTTGTTGTTTGTTGTTGTATAGTTTAAATTAAAAATATTTAGTTTAGATACGTACAAAATTAAAAATATACGTTTTTTTGTAAGAACATTATGGAATTCATATTTGATAAAATAAATTAATATTTATTAATATAATGTCATAACATTATTCAAATATTTGACAAAACTGATCTATCAATTCTAACAAAAAAATGAATAACATGCATCGTGAGCCAATACTACTAAAATAAGTAAATTAGAACCATGAAAATAATAAAATTTCAAAATTCAAAAAAAATATTATTTAGCATATGTCAAATTCCAACATAATAATAGTAAGTTCCGCGATAATTTTAGATTATGAAACATAATAAGTTTATAAACATATTTAACAATAAAATTTCACTTTAGTTACATCACTCATTATATGACAAGTTTGTAAATGGCGTATTATTTATAATATTAGGAGGTGTAGTTTCAAAAAATAGAATAATAAAGTAAATTAAAGTAAAATATAAGCAATTACATGAAATAACAAGAAATAAAGGAAGAGAAATAAAAGAAAAATATATTTTACAATTTTAAAAGAAATTTAAAGTTAAAATAAAATTTAAAAATTGAAATAATAGAAATAAAAAAGCTATAAAGAAAATAAATTAAAATAAAAATAAAAAGGAATAAAAAGAAATTAAAAATAAGCTTGTAATTACACAATGTAATTACCACCAATTCTCACATTCCCCTAGAGAATTGGAGAGTGTAATTACACCCCTCTAATTACACCCAATTCCATGCTGACCAAGTAATTACTTGGCCAAACAAACATGTCAAACTATGTAATTACACCCAATTACATTTCAATCCAATTCCTACGTGGCTTTCCAACCATGCTCTTAGTGATTCTTTTGGCATAAATTTATATTTTGCGTCAAAAGTTAGGATTCAGATGAATCTAGTTCCTCAAAGCTCCATCACTTAGAGGCGGACATATATAATATCGGGAGGGATCACAACACCCGTAAAGTTGGGCAAAAATCCCATCTATACATCAGAAAAGAGTGATATATTAATAATTTGCATCATATACAAAGTAAATAAGGTTGAACTCAAAAGTGTATTCCCAACTTTAAAATTTTAGGTCCGCATCTATCATCACTTATATATATATATATATATATATATATATATATATATATATATATATATATATATATATATATATATGAGAGAGACAGAAAACTTAGCGGTCCCAATTTTTCCATAACTATTGCTAAGGTGGCTACAGTTGCATTTCTCGACAAAGTTTCATCCGTAAATCTGAAAGGGTGTTTGGCTAAGCTTATAAGGTGGTGAAATTGGCCTATAAAAACTTTTGGTTTATGTATAAAACTAAAATTTCTTATAAGTTAAGTGTCTATAAGCCAAAAATCATAAGTTGGTCTCCCCTAACTTATCAAATTTCAGTTTATAAGCACTTTAGGTGTCACGGCCCGGATTTCCCACCATCGGGATCGTGATGGCGCCTACTCGTGGTAGCTAGGCAAGCTCATTTACTCACCATCTTTCCATTAATAAAAAACATTCTAGGTATCAATTTTATAACAAGAATAATAATAATAACGTTAACTGCGGAAGTCTGCTTCATAAATCTGAATATAAAGGTGAAATACTCAATATAATCCTCTACCCAAGATGTGGAGTCACAAACTCACGAACTACTAAGAATAACTACACATAATGGTCTGAAAGAAATATAACAACCGTCTGTCTCGAAACAATGAGTCTATATCAATAATGAAAAATACAGGAAGAGACGCTGGGCCTGCGGACGCCTCCAAGCTACCTCAGTCTCGTGGGTATGACAATCTTGCTAGTGAACTACTGCTGCTGCTGCTGCTCAAAACATGGACCTGTGCAAAAATGCACAAAAGTGTAGTATCAGCACAATCGACCCCATATTTTGGTAAGTGCCCGGCCTATCCCGGCGAAGTAGTGACAAGCCTAGGACCAGACACTCACATAAACATGTGCAGGTCTATATACATATGTACCACAAAACAACAGATATACTGAACAAAACAAATATAAAGGGAGGGAACATGCTATGGGGAGCACAATAGGATATACATAATTCATCGGTGAAATAAAAATAGAGTGCAACAAACAGTTATCACAAAATAAGAAATATAATAGTTGCACAGAATTACCCTTCCTGCTTTTACTCTCATCCTAAAAAAATAATCAAATAAAAGTGCACGACATCACCCTTCGTGCTTTTACTCTCATCCTCACCAAATAATCAAATAAAAGTGCACGGCATCACCCTTCGTGCTTTTACTCTCATCCTCACCAAATAATTAAATAAAAGTGCACGACATCACCCTTCGTGTTTTTACTCTCATCCTCACCAAATAATCAAATAAAAGTGGACGTCATCACCCTTCGTGTTTTTACTCTCATCCTCACATTCATGGTACGACATGATCCTTTGTGCATGATATAATTAACAATGGCACGGAATGTTCCTTCGTGCATAAATAGTAAAACATGGCACAAAATGATCCTTCGTGCGAATATAATTAACAATAGCACAGAGTGATCCTTTGTGCGAATATAATTAAAAAAGGCATGGCATCACCCTTCGTGCTTTATCACTCTTCCTCACCCAAACAATAGTCACAGTCAACGGGCAAGAAGAATGAAATAAACAACAAGTACAATCCCGGCAAGGGAGTAACAACAACATAATAAGGTCCCGACAAGGGAGCAATAACAACAACAATAATAAGGTTCCGACAAGGGAACAATTACAACAACAATAAGGTCCCGGCAAGAGAACAATAACACAACCTTCACAACCCGGCAAGAGCTCAATAATATAACTTAGGAGAGTTCCACATTAGTTCACAACATATACCAACAACGACTCACGGTCATGCTAGACTCCGGTGTATATATGTTCATCACCACGCCTATACACCGCACTCGATCATTTAGCAATTAGCAAGTTATTAAACTCTAATTCTATTCCCTCAAGCTAGGATAGATAAAACACTTACCTCAATGGCTTATAGTCCACTCAATCCTCAAGCAATGCCTTTCCTTTCTAATTTGGCTCCAAATCAATCGTATATATACACAATTTATTTAATATCACCAATTCTACTCAACAAACCAACCCCGTTGAGTAATTAAAGTATTTTTAACATGCTGTCCAAAAATTGTAAAATCGACCCCGGGCCCGCTTGGTCAAAAAATTCCAAAAATCATACCAACGGATTCTTCGTCTCGCCACGAGTCAGTACATATTAAGTACACCAAAATCGGAGTCTGTTTGACCCCTCAAATCGACCCCTAAAAGTCTCATAATTTCAATCCACAATATCCTATTTTTCTACTGTTTTCGTGAATTAAAGAATGATATTATGGTTTATAATCACCCATAACTGAGTTTTAATAATCAAATCACTTGCCTCTGTGATACCCACTTATTTTCTCTCTTGAAAATCGTCTCAGAAGCTTCTTCCCGTTCAAAAATTGGAAGAAAACTCGACCTGCACACTATAGGTATACTGTTCATGTGTTTTACTGCTCCCAATAGATTTCTTGTGAAATGCTAATAAATTTAGGCTTTTGAATCACTCAATTTGACGTTATAATGGAGGAGATATGTAGGTTTTAAGATTTACAAGTAGTGCATGTTTTTAATACGCCGTTAGGGACAATTTCGTCATTAACCTGAAAATCTGGGCAACCATAGTAAAATGGTAATAAAACCCCCCTATGATGTCCAAATTTTATGATTCTTTTTGCTATGAGTCCGTAATTACGATACGGATCTAATGCTTCATTCAAAATAGTAATCAAGGCTAATTTGTTCAATATGATATCATTTACACTTGAACAAACGATGTTGAAGCTTAAGAAAAACGAGCACAACGCAACCCAAACATATCTGAAACACGTCAAACTACATCCGTTTTCAGTTGAACTTTACAGGAAGCGGTTAAACAACATATACGACTTGTACCGAGCGTCGGAACTAAAATACGAGCCTGATACCATATTCTTTCACTAAATTTTCATTCTCATTTTCCTTAATAATTTCAGAGAATAATTTAACAGAAAAATTCTCTTACTCAGGTTCTAGACCTCGAATTTCGACTCTGGGCACATGCCTGAGACCCATATTTTTCTACGGACCTCCCGGGACCGTCACATCACCAATCCGAGTCTGTTTACCAAAAATGTTCACCAAAGTCAACTATATCCATATTAATATCAAAATTCTTCAAATTTTTCATAGAATTCATATATTGTAACGTAAAAATTTTCCGGCTTCGCGCCCGAACAGCACACGCAAACCGAGGTAACCAAACAAAATGAGGTTTTCAACGCCTCGGAAGCATGGACTAGATGAGAAAAATAGGTGATGACCCTTTGGGTCGTCACATCCTCCACCTCTAAAACAACCGTTCGTTCTCAAACGGACAAAAGAAGGAAGTACCTTAGTCGGGGAATAAATGTGGATAACGGCTCCGGAGGGGCTCCTTCAGCCTAAGCGCAATATAATCATAACATTCACTACAGCGTGCAGCTCGATCCGTACTCAATCATAACATTCGCTGCGGCGTGTAGCCCGATCCGTACTTAGTCCATAGTATGCATATGAGTCACGTACTGATCCAATTAATTTCCCAGTTTCCAATTTGTTAAGAAGAATATACTTTAGATATTTAACTTCAAGAAAATGACTTAGCATTTCATAATGGTGATTAAGCACAGGACTGAGATCAACGATTATACAAAGCATGCTATCATAATGATATTCATCCTCTGAGGATGCTACAGATCGACACAAGTCCCCAGACACGGCAATAAGCCCAGACATATTCAACATAGAGTGCGTATCAATCACTAATATAGAAACATTCTTGTCAGGAATGGACCAAGTCACAATCCCCTATCATAAACAGTCTTGGACCTGCCATGGGATGCGAGTCACGTCCTTCAAAGTTGGCACCGGGAGCTTACCCGCTCACCAACCATGAAATCTACATCTCGGACATTATGGTCTGCATAACTCTTCTACCTATACTGAGCTAGACGCAGCCTCTCGAGTGAATATGAGACTGCTACTGGAATGAAATGCGCTGACTTGATCAGCCTATCAACAATGACCCAAATGGTACCAAACTTCTTTCGAGTCAACGGAAGTCCAGTAACGGAATCTATTGAAATCCACTCCCACATCCACCAGGGAAGCTCAATTCTCTAAAACACACCACCAGGCCTCTAATATTACTATTTGACCTGCTGACAATTCAAACACCGAGCGACATACGCAACAATGTCCTTTTTCATCGTACGCCACCAATAATGCTACCGCAAGTCTTGATAAATCTTCGCGGTGCCCGGGTGAATAGAATACCTAGAACTATGGGCCTCCGCTAAGATCAACTCTCGAATCCCATCAACATTGAACACGCAAACTAGCCCCTGCAATCTCAACACCCCATCATCACCTGAGGTTACCTTCGTAGCACTTCCCTGCTGCACCATGTCTCTCAGGACACACAAATGGGGATCATCAAACTGCCATTCACGGATACGCTCCAATAGAGAAGAACGAGCAATCGTGCAAGCCAACACTCTTCTAGGCTCAGAAATATCTAATCTCATAAATCGGTTAGCTAAGGCCTGAACATCTAAGCAAGCGGTCTCTAGCTGACCGGAATGAATGCAAGATAACCCATGCTGGCAAACTTTTTACTCAACGTATCAGCCACTACATTAGCATTACCTGGGTGATATAAGATAGTAACGTCATAATCTTTCAGCAACTCTAGCCATTTTTATCTGCCGCACATTCAAATTCTTCTGCTTGAACAAGTACTGAAGACTCTTGTGACCCGTGTATACCTCACTCGCCACACCATACAAATAATGTCTCCATAACTTCAATGCGTAAACAATCGCTGCCACTTCAGATCATGTACTGGATAATTCCTTTCATGGATTTTTTCAACTGCCTCGAAGCACATGCAATGACCTTGCCATCCTGCATAAACACTGCACCAATCCTAATACGAAAAGCATCACAATACACTGTATAGGGTCCCGAACCTATGGGCAAAACCAATATTGGTGTCGTGGTCAAAGCTGTCTTGAGCTTCTGAAAGCTCGCCTCACATTCATCTGACCATTTGGACTGGACACCTTTCTGGGTCAATCTGGTCATCGGGGTTGTAATAGATGAAAACCCCTCCACAAACTGCCATAATTATTTGCTAACCCCAATAAACTCTGAATCTTTGTGGCTGATGTTAGTCTAGGGCAGTCCTTGACTCGATCCATCTTCCTTGGATCAACATGTAAACCTTATGCCGTCACAACATGACCCAAGAATGTAACTGTACTTAGCCAGAACTCACACTTCGGAAATATATGCATATAGCTGACTATTTCAGTGTCTGGAGAGCCACTCTGAGATGATGCGCATGCTCTTCCTGACTGTGGGAGCATATCAATATGTTATCAATGGGGACTATAATGAGCAAGTCTAACTAAGGCATGAACACCTCGTATGTATGCACATAACCATGACTCTAGCCATAAGAGTTGTCCCTAAATTACAACACTGCCAATTAACTGCGTGTTATCAAATACCTTATTTCGGAACTCCCACTTTACACACAATGAGGTATAGAGACCTCGTGATTACTTTCCAAAATTAATGAGTCATATTTATCCTCACCTGGGTGCTCGTCTCAAAGGCTAAACTCAATGATTACAAAGCAAAAAAAACTAAATATGAATAGAAACTATACAAGAATTGTCAAATAATCCTAATAGACATGGCTCAAATTTAGGATATAGTACAAGATTTTTATTTTCAAAAAGGGAAAATTTTAAACACAAATTTCTCACCACCAGGACTTTGTCCTCATGTAATATCCACCGCAGCTTGTAGCTCGGTTTAAAAAATATTTTACATTATACAAAAATTGGAGGACCTCATCCTCAACTCTGAATCACAAGTACTTGCACATTGTACCAACTAAAAATTTTCATTTCCTCTCTTTCTTCTTTTCAATAATTTTCCGTCAAAGAAACTCACGACATAAAATGAACCCTCATGCTGATATGGTATATAATTAACAATTGAAATTAATTATTCAAGGAACTACATCAACTCCTATTTTATTAAGTAATATAAAGTCACTTTTAGCCTCATAAATATTCTTAGTGACCAACACATAATAATAGGGATAGTTATCTCCATATAATTGCACAACGTAAGTATTCTCATAAGTAGATTTGGTGGTTGCGAAACTCACTCATGAGTGGGGCACGTTAAAAGGACTCGCCTAAATTTTTCAAAAAAATCAAATCAACTTAAGGAAAAATATCCTTTTTATAACAATCAAAATTATACATGTGATGACACCATCTAGTGTAGTGACCTCAGTCATACCATAGAAATTATATCAACGGTTGGGTCTCCACCTCTAGGATTCTCACCTCTACCTCTAACATCGTGACCTCTACCTCTGGCTGGTCATGTAAGATAAGTATTGACTGCAATGGAGCATGTAGCCTGAGTGCTTTCCTAAAATTACATTTCTCCAAAATTCCACATTCACAACAATTCCTTTAAGGCTCAGTTAACATATTGCACATGACGACATATTCAGACACTGTCATGGTGACCTGGTACAATCGTTCAGATCGCATATACTACATATTTAGAGAATCTGGGAGGCGACTTCTTCAAAACATTTTCTTAAAATAGAGTTGAGTAGGTAGTATTGCGTTGGCCGGCTTGCCCTCTTCGTAGGCTTGTCACAAACATCGACGACCAATTTCCTCTTTTGCTATGTTGACTTAACACTGCTGAGCTACCCTATTTACTCATATACTCTTCGTTATTCTCTGGGGGCGATTCTTACCCCCTTGTAGAGTACCAAACCATAAATATGTATAGTTTGTTTGGGGGACCTTTTCCATACCATATATAAATACATTACAAGCCAAACTCACATAACACATGGCTATACGGTCCATTCACTAATAGTGGAATTCCCCCTTTTGGCTGTAAGTCAGAGTCACAACATCTAATAATTCACAATATTTGTCCTTCATAACTCAAATAAATCAAGCAGATGTCAAGGTCCGTTGAAACTATAACTGGTTAGAACGTACATTATGTTCCCACTACTTTATTTGCCACCCGAAGCAGAGTAGAATCAACCCCCTCGCTTTTGACTATTCCTACGTTCTATAATACCTCATAGCAGCGGTCAAGCACAATCCCATGGGTTCTCAAAAGATGCACCGCTGAAGGTGGTAGCGAAGAGTTTGGTGAAACATATCCGACCTCTGCAAAACTTCTAAAGGCGTAGTTGATGTATCACCAGCCTGTGCCATTGTTCGACTGAAGAAGCGGTATGTGACTTCGCCATTTGTGGGAAGATAAGAGCAGAAATTCAATTTAACATTTGAAGAACGAATTCGCACGATAGGAAAGAACAAAAGAGAGATTTTTCCTAACTCAATGGACTTTGAGGAACAAGTACAGACGTCTCCGTACCTACCCCTCAGACTCTACTCTGTTTGTTCGTGAGTTGTGAGACCTATGTAACCTAGTGCTCTTATACCAACTTGTCACGACCCGGATTTCCCACCATTGGGATAGTGATGGCGCCTACTCGTGGTAGCTAGGCAAGCCAATTTACTCACCATCTTTCCATTAATAAAAACCGTCCCAGCTATTAATTTTATAACAAGAATGATAATAATAACATTAACTGCAGAAGTCTATTTCATAAATCTGAATATAAAGGTGAAATACTCAACATGATCCTTTACCCAAGATGTGGAGTCACAAATTTACGAACTACTAAGAATAACTACACATAATGGTCTGAAAGAAATATAACAATCGTCTGTCTCGAAACAATGAGACTACAGCAATAATGAAAAATATAGGAAGGGACGCTGGGCCTACGGACGCCTGCAAACTACCTCAGTCTCGTGGGTATGACAATCCTGCTAGTGAACTACTGCTGTTGCTGCTGCTCAAAACATGGACCTGTGCAAAAACGCACAGAAGTGTAGTATCGGCACAACCGACCCCATGTGCTGGTAAGTGCTCAGCCTATCCCGGCGAAGTAGTGACAAGCCTAGGACCAGACACTCACATAAATCTGTGCAGTTCTATATATATATGGACCACAAAACAATATATATACTGAACAAAACAAATAGAAAGGGAGGGAACATGCTATGGGAAGAACAATAGGATATACATAATTCATCGGTGAAATAAAATAGAGTGCAACAAACAGTTATCACAAAATAAGAAATTTAATAGTTGCACGGCATCACCCTTCGTGCTTTTACTCTCATCCTCACCAAATAATCAAATAAAAGTGCACGGCATCACCCATCGTGCTTTTACTCTTATCCTCACCAAATAATCAAATAAAAGTGCACAACATCACCATTCGTGCTTTTACTCTCATCCTCACCAAATAATCAAATAAAAGTGCACGGCATCACCCTTCGTGCTTTTACTCTCATGCTCACATTAATGGCACGGCATGATCCTTCGTGCATGATATAACTAACAATGGCACGAAATGTTCCTTCGTGCATAAATAGAAAAATATAGCACGGAATGATCCTTTGTGCGAATATAATTAACAATAGCACAGAATGATCCTTCGTGCGAATATAATTAAAAATGGTACAGCATCACCCTTCGTGCGTTATCACTCTTCCTCACCCAAACAAAAGTCACAGTCAACGGGCAAGAAGAATGAAATAAACAACAAGTACCATCCCGAGAAAGGAGTAACAACAACACAATAAGGTCCCGGCAAGGGAGCAATAACAACAATAATAATAAAGTCTAAAGTCCCAGTAAGGGAACAATTACAACAACAATAAAGTCCCAGCAAGGAAACAATAACACAACCTTCACAACCCGGCAATGGCTCAATAATATAACTTAGGAGAGTTCCACATTAGTTCACAACATATACCAATAACGAATCACGGCTAGAATCCGGTGTATAGATTCTTGTCACCACGCCTATACATTGCACTCGATCATTCAGCAATTAGCAAGTTATTATACTCCAATTCGATTCCCTCAAGCTAGGATAGATCAAACACTTACCTTGACGGCTTATAGTCTACTCGATCCTCAAGCAATACCTTTCCTTTCGAATTTGGCTCCAAATTAATTGTATCTATACACAATTTATTTAATATCATCAATTCTACTCAACAAACCAGCCTAGTTTCTTAATTAAAGTATTTTTGACATGCTGTGCAAAAATTGTAAAACCGACCCCGGGCTCGCTTGGTCAAAAAATTCCAAAAATTATACCAACGAATTTCCCATCTCGCCACGAGTCCGTACATATAAAGAACACCAAAATCAGAGTCTGTTTGACCCTTCAAATCGACCCCTAAAGGTCTTATAATTCCAAGCCCCAAAATCCTATTTTTCTACTATTTTCATGAATTAAAGAATGAGATAATGGTTTATAATCACCCATATTTGAGTTTTAATAATCAAATCACTTACCTCTGTGATACCCACTGATTTTCTCTCTTAAAAATCGTCTCAGAAGCTTCTTCGCGTTCAAAAATTGGAAGTAAACTCGACTTGCTCATTATAGGTATATTGTTCATGCGTTTTACTGCTCCCAAGGGACTCCATGTGAAATTCTAATGAATTTAGGCTTTTAAATCACTCAATTTGACCTTATAATGAAGGAGATATGTTGGTTTTAAGATTTGCAAATAGTGCAGGTTTTTAATACGCCGTCATGGGCAATTTCTTCATTAACCTGAAAATATGGGCAACCTTAGTAAAATGACCATAAAATCCCCATACGATGTCCAAATTCGATGATTCTTTTTGCTACGGGTCCATAATTACGATACGGATCTAATGCTTCATTGAAAATAGTAATCAGAGCTAATTTGTTCAATATGATATCAGTAACACTTGAACAAACGATGTCCAAGCATAAGAAAAACGAGCCCAACACAACCCAAACCTATCTGAAACACGTCAAACGACGTCCGTTTTTAACAAAACTTTGCAAGAAGCTCTTAAACAACATATAAGACTTGTACCGGGAGTCGGAACTAAAATACGAGCCCGATTCCATAGTCTTTCAATCAATCTTCATTCTCATTTTCCTCAATAATTTCAGAAGAATAATTTAAGAGAAAAATTCTTTTACTCAGGTTCTAGACCTTGAATTTCGACTCTGGGCACATGCCTGAGTCCCATATTTTTCTACGAACCTTTGGGACCGTCACATCACCGATCCGGGTCCGTTTACCAAAAAGTTTGACCAAAAGTCAACTATATCCATATTAATATCAAAATTCTTTAAAGTTTTCATAGAATTCATATATTTTAACATAAAAATTTTATGGCTTCGCACCAAAACTGCGCACGTAAATCGAGGTATTAAAAAAATGAGGTTTTCGATGCGTCGGAAGCATGGAACAGATGAGGAAAATAGGTGATGACCGTTTGGGTCGTCACATTAGGTTTGACCAAAATACTTATTATTTTATCCTTACAATACTTCTTTTTAAAATAAAACTCTTCATTTACTCCGTTCTTCAGTGTCTTATTATTAATTTCAGCACTTTTATCCAAACACGTAACTGCTTATTTTTTAAATCAACTTTAGCACTTAAAAATGCTTTTCAGCACTTAATGCTTATCAGCTACTCTACATCATCTAAGCCAAACAGGCTCTTAATTTATTTTATAATAAAAGGAAAATGCGATAGACATTTATTATGTTGGAATTAGTACGAAGAGATAATAATTTACAGCTTTGAAAAAAAAGGTATGGCTATTATGTTAAATATTCACTAACTTTTTTAATTATATAATATTGATGAAATGATAACAGCATGATTAAATTTGCTTTGTTTCAACGATTAGATTTTATACGCATCATAGTTGTTTTGGTTGATAGAATTACCTGATATTTATTAGTGAAGGTGACACGTATACCGTAAAATTAGTTAAGGTGCACGCGCCCGACTACCATGGTTATAAAAAAGGATTTTTTCCTATTTATACCATATATGAAACCTTATTACTAAAAATATGCACAATTTGGTAATTATCCGCCCAGTCCATAGTTTAACTACAAATTGTGTACCAAACAATAATTAGTTAGATTCTTCCATTTTAAATGCGCAAAGAAAAACGCAGAAAATCTGCTTTTGATTTTTCCACATTAAATTTGCAATTTGAAATGGAAAAGAGATCTGATTGCTACATAATTCTCTCTTTCACTACAAATCAAAAACAACACAGAGCTTTAGAAGAATCAACAAGGTTACAGAAATTGTAGAATTCAAAATTAATTTTCATCGTCCTCAGTACTCAAATTGTAGAACCTATATCTGTTCTTCATCCTTTTTCTCTCAACTAAACGAAAGCATGTCAAAATCCCAATAATGCTAAAATTTAATGGGAATTGGGATAACTATGGCAGATTTAGGGATTTTGAAGTTGATGCCATTATGGTTAGATGAGATGCAAGCTATAGAATCTGATTTCTACAATTGCAGAACAACTATCGATTGATACATCAGAAAAAATTGTAGAAATCAAATACATTGTGAACGACAATTGTCCTCCAATGAAGATTAGGAATGATATGGGGATTCGTGTGTATATGGAGACCAAAAAGAAGAATAAAAACTTAGGTTCATATCCTTTATGTATTGTAAGAGATTTCAATATGGAATTGACAATCACCAACGATAGCACAAGTGCAAGTTTGTATAATTCGACATTGCAGAAATCTATAGTTTTAGTGTGTTATCTACAATATTAATACATTTAATTACAATTAAACTACAAAAATCCTGTACTGAAGAGTATAAATCATTATGGTTTTCAAAAGTATCTACATAGTTTGTACATTTATCTCTATATTGCTGCAGGTTCGTCTGAATCCTTAAAGTTACTTGAAATTCCATCCTCTCCAGCTATAGAGGAATATCAAAGTGAAATAATAACCAAATATACGCAAATATATATTGAAGAAGGGCAAGTGTATCAAGACAAGCAAACTGTAGTTGCTGCAATGAAGAATTTTTTTGTGATGCAAAAGTTCCAGTTCAGAGTAAAAAGATCAAGTCATAGAAGGTATGGAGTTAGTTGTGGAGAATAGATCATTAAAAGCAGTGTTTTAGTGAAGATATGTAGATTTGTATCAATTATATTCAAATTGTAGATATATTATAGTCAAATTATAGTTATTTGTTAATACTTGTAATTTATACTATAGATACTGGTTTAATATTGTTCATTGTACTTAATTGTAGTTTATATTAAACATTATATTTTTGTAGCTACTGCTTATATGCATTTCTGAAAACTGTAAAGGGCACTTCAAGGCAACGTCAATTAATGATTCCGCAATGTTCAAGATAAGGAGTTTCAACCGACAACACACATATTGTTCAATGTATGAAACATTCATACAGCTTAAACATTTTGCAGCTGTAGTTGGTAGCATGGTCGTTCCAAAGTATTGTGATACTAAGACTGTTTACACACCAAAAGACATTCAAACTGACATGTTATCCGAACATGGACTAAACCTAAGCCACATGCAAGCATGGAGAGCAAAGGAAAAGGCTTTACATTTTTTGAGAGGGAATCCTGCTGACTCCTACAACAAATTACCCAAATATTTTTATATTCTTAAGGGAGACTTATCCTGGTTCTATTGTTAAATTGAAGAAGGCAGTAGATGATTGCTTCTTATATGCATTTGTTGCTCTTTGTACATCAATAAGTGGTTGGCAACATTGTAGGCCAGTAGTAGTGGTTGATGGGACATTCTTAAAGTCAACATACAGGGGAATTATTCTGACAACAAGCACCATGGATGCAGCGGGCATAATCTGTAAAACATTTATAGTTATTTTGTAGGCAGTCTATAAGATATAGTTAATTGTAGTTATTTTGTAGTTAATATAAAATAATATAGATTAATTGAGTATATTGTGAATATATATTGTATTTTTTATTTAATTATATTTTTATATACATTTTCAAACTGCCAGTTAATACTTTAATAATTAAAAATGTAGGTACCATATTGCCCTTGGCCTATGTTGTGGTTGATTCTGAAAACAACGTGTCTTGGAAGTGGCTCTTTGAGCAATTCAATGAGGCCTATCGTGAAAGACCTTCAATGTGTGTTGTTTCAGATAGGAATGAGAGTATAATGAAGGCAACATCAATTATATATCCGGGCATGCCACACTACCCTTGCATATGGTATATTTGGACAAATATACGATCAAAATTCAAGAAGGGACATCTACAATTACATAAATTATACTTTGCTACAACACTGGTGTCACGACCCAAATCCGATCGTGATGGTGCCCAACAATTAAGCTAGACCAGCCAGACCAACAATTGTTTATCACAAATGAATATCAGTCCCAAATGGACAACTCAAGAAGAATATATGAGTCAAAGAACTCCAATAATAATAATACAAACAAAATATTGAGAAGTGCAAAAAACAACTAACACTCCCAAAGATCTAGAGTCACAAGTCTAGGGCCTCTAAACAAAACCGAACAAAAGTAGAGAACACTGTATAAAAGTTATCAAATCTGAACATAAAGTAGCAACTGAAAAGAGAGGAGAAGCTAGGTTCTGCGAACGTCGGCAGCTACCTCAACAACTCGATATGACTCTGTGGAAGCTGGAATGCTCGTCTACTTCTCCCGAGTACCTGAATCTGCACACAAAGGTGCAGGGAGTAGGGGTGAGTACTAAATACTCAGTGAGTAATAAATATATACAAGTAGCTGAAAGCAAAAAATCCACAGAATACCACAAAATGAAGCTAAACTACAGTCCGATCCTTCTACGAACTAGCAACAGCAGTACAATACAATTATCACAGATAATTCAATAGATAAAGATGCAATACAATGCACATAACCGCTACAGCGTGTAGCCCGATCCATTTAATGTCGACGGCGCTCACTGGGGGTGTGTACATACTCCGGAGGGGCTCCTACAGCCCAAGCGTAATACCGCTGCGGCGTGCACCCCGATCCTCATATAAACCGCTGCGATGTGCAGCCCGATCCATCCTCAGTCCACAACATGTGTATGAATCATACATAGTTCAATTTATTTAATTCCAGGTTCCAGTTCATTTAATTATGAAAATGCTTTAATTATTATTTAATTTTTCAAAGCATGTGACTTAGCAATTCAATACTATGATTTCAAACCAGGACTGAGATCAGTGATTAAGCAAGTATATCTATCACACATATAACTATCCCTAGGGATACTACAGGTCGGCACCAGGCCCCAAACATGGCTTACAGCCTACATTTATCAAACACAGTGTTTTTCAACCACTAATAACATATTATTCATATCCGAGATGGACCATGTCTCAATCCCCAGTCACGATCAATCCCGCACCTGCCACGGGGTGCGAGCCACGCCCTACTAGCGTCATAATGTGCTAAGCCGGGGTTTCGAACCCTCAGGCTATCATATACACAAACTACTCACCTCTAGCCGGTCGTAGACTCGTCCGCAATGCCTTTTCCTTTAGAATTCGCTGCCTCGCGCGTAGAATTTAGTCAAACCACAACAATTATGTTAATTACGGGTCAAAGAAACATAACCCAATTAAATTTACATGAAATACGCATAAACGCACGAAGTTGGTAATAACCCGAGCCCGGGCCCGCTGCTCAGAAAATTCCAAAATTTATACCAACTTGATCCTCGTATCGCCACGAGTCCGTGCATATAAAATTTATCGAAATCGGAGTTCAAATGGCCTTTCAAAACCCAAAAATTTGTTTTCAATACCTAGGCCATAATTCTTCAAAGTTTCTACCCAATTTCATGAAGATTGATGTTAATTCTATCATATAATTGTGTTTTTGAGTCAAGAAACTTACCTCCGATGTTACCCCGTCGATTCCTCTCTTTACAACACCCAAAGCCCTCTCTAAATGAAGTGTATTTAGTGAAAAACTGATTAGGGTCGCGACTGGTTTTAATTAAATCTGTTTCTGCACAGACGTTCCTTCTATGTGATCGCAGGCCCACTGTTGCGATCGTATAGAGAAAGTTTTCCCAGGCCTCCTTTTCCTTCTCTGCGATCGCAGGCCAAGCCATGCGATCGATAGCTTCGCATTTTCACCCTCCGCGATCGCGCTGCACAAATTCTGGAACCTATGCGATCGCAATGCCCTTCACGCGATCGCATAGCTTTAATTCTCCGCCCTCTCAGACTCTTCTATGCGATCACAATCCTCTCTATGCGATCGCATAGAGTAACAACTGTCTGCAATTTTCTGCAGAATTTTTGTGATCAAAACTTGCCCGTTGGCCATCCGAAATGATCCCGAGACCCCCGGGACCCCAACCAGAACCACCAATACATCACATTACCTCATTCAAACTTGCTCGTAACATAAAAACACCATCGTAAACATCAAAATCACCATTTTACACGGATTCAAGCCTAAGTTTCTTCAAAACTTTTGAAACTAACATTGGATCTGAAAATCGACCAAACAACGTCCGAATGACCTGAAATTTTGCAGACATATCCAAAATATCATAACGAAGCTATAAAAATTGCCGGAATTTCATTCCGACCCCCGGATCAAAATCTCACCTACCGTTCGGTTTTTGCCAGAATTCAACCTTAGCCAATTCAAGCCTAAAACTACACCGGACTAGTCAAATCATCAGAATTCGATTCCGAGCACTCTAACTAAATAGTCAACTCCAGGTTGACTTTCCATATTCAAGCTTCCTTCAAAAAGGCTATATGCCTCATTTTCAACCGGAATCACTCCTAACTCACCTGATAAACTCTAATACTGATATAAAAGCATAAAACATGTAAATGCAAGGTAATGGGGTGGTAATTCCCGTAACGACGGGCCGGGTCGTTACATTCTCCCCAACTTAAACAAACGCTCGTCCGCGAGCGGGTTAAGAAACATACCTAAAGTATCAAATAAGTGTGGATATCTGCTCCACATCTCTTGCTCGGTCTCCCAAGTTGCTTCCTTCACGGGACGACCTCTCCACTTCACTTTCACTGAAACAATGTCCTTGGATCTTGGTTTACGAACCTGTCGACCCAAAATGGCTACCGGCTTCACATCATAGGTCAAGTCCTCATCTAACTGTATCGTGCTGAAGTCTAACACATGTGACGGGTCTCCAACATACTTTCGGAGCATAGATACATGAACACCGGGTGAACTCTCGACAAACTGGGTGGCAAAGCAAGCATATAGGCCACCTCCACAACTTTCCTAAGCGCCTCAAAAGGTCCAATGAACCTTGGGCTCAACTTTCCTTTCTTTCCAAACCTCATAACGCCCTTCATAGGCGAAACCTTCAGCAATACCTTCTCACCTAGCGAATAGGACACATCTCAGACCTTCCAGTCCGCATAACTCTTCTGACGTGACTGAGCTGTGCGAAGTCTCTCCTGAATCACCTTTACCTTGTCTAAGGCATCCTGAACTAACTCTGTCCCCAACAATCTAGCCTCACCGGGCTCAAACCAACTAACTGAAGACCTACATCGCTTCCCATAAAAAACTTCATACGGTGTCATCTGAATGCTGGACTGATAGCTATTATTATAAGCAAACTCTGCAAGAGGCAAGTAATCAACCCATGAACCACCGAAATCAATGACACAAGCACGCAACATGTCCTCCAATATCTGAATAGTACTGCCCATCCGTCTGTGGATGAAATGTTGTGCTCAGCTCTACCCGTGAACCCAACTCTCGCTGAAATGTCCTCCAGAACTGAGAAGTGAACTGGGTACCTCTGTCTGATATAATAGAAATGGGGACTCCATGCAGTCTCACAATCTCACGGATGAGTATCTCTGCCAACCACTCCGAGGAGTATGTAGTACACACTAGGATGAAGTGAGTTGACTTGGTCAGCCTATCCACAACCACCCAAACCGAATCAAACTTCCTCGCTGTCCGAGGGAGTCCACTAACAAAGTCCATAGTGATCCTTTCCCACTTCCACTCGGGAATATCAATACGTTGGAACACACCACCAGGTCTCTGATGCTCATACTTGACCTGCTAACAATTTAGACACCGTGCCACATGATTCACAATATCTTTCTTCATCTTTCTCCACCAGTAATGCTGCTTCAAATCCTGATACATCTTCGCGGCCCCTAGATGAATCGAATACCGTGAGCTGTGGGCCTCTTCCAATATCAACTCACGAAGGCCATCAACATTGGGCATGCATATCCGTCCCTGCATTCGCAACACACCATCACTATCAAAAGTGACATCTCTGGCATTGTCATGCTGAACTCTATCCTTAAGGACAAGTAAGTGTGGATCATCATACTGGCGCTTTCGAATACGGTCATATAAAGAAGACCGAGCCACCACGCAAGCCATCACCCGACTGGGCTCAGAAATATCCAGCCTCACCATCTGATTAGCTAACGCTTGAACATCGACTGCAAGGGGTCTCTCCCCAACTGGAATATACACCAAGCTGGCCAGACTAATAGTCTTCCGGCTCAATGCATCGACCACAACATTGGCCTTCCCGGAATGGTACAAAATGGTAATATCATAGTCTTTAAGCAATTCAAGCCATCTCTGCTGCCTCAAATTGAGATCTTTCTGCTTAAACAAATACTGAAGGTTGCGGTGGTCTCTATATACATCACAAGATACACCAAAGAAGTAATGCCTCCAAATCTTCAAGGCATGAACAATAGCAGCTAATGCCTCCAAATCTTCAAGGCATGAACAATAGCAGCTAACTCTAGATCGTGAATAGGGTAGTTCTTCTCATGGGGCTTTAGCTGACGAGAAGCATATGCAATAACTCTACCCTTCTGCATCAATACACAACCGATCCCAACTCTAGAAGCATCACAATATACCGTATAAGATCCTAAAGCTGATGGCAACACAAGTACTGGAGCTATGGTCAAAGCCGCCTTGAGCTTCTGGAAGCTCTCCTCATATTCGTCAGACCACACAAATGGAGCATTCTTCTGTGTCAGCCTAGTAACCGGTGAAGCAATAGATCAGAAACCCTGCACAAACCAGCGGTAATAGCCTTCCAAGCCGAGGAAACTCCAAATCTCAGTAGCTAAGGAAGGTCTGGGCCAATTCTGCACTGCCTCGACCTTCTGTGGGTCAACCCGAATACCATCACTGGGCACTACATGTCCTAGAAAAGTCACAGTATCAAGCCAGAATTCATACTTAGAGAATTTTGCATAAAGCTTTTCTTCTCTCAACCTCTGCAATACCATCCTCAAGTGTTGTGCATGCTCCTCCTGGCTGCGTGAATACACCAGGATATCATCAATAAACACGATCACGAAAGAATCAAGGTATAGCCGAAATACACTATTTATCAAGTGCATGAATGCAGTTGGGGCATTAGTCAGCCCGAAAGACATCACCAGAAACTCATAGTGCCCATATCTCGTTTTGAACGCTGTCTTCATAATGACTGAATCCCTAATCTTCAACTGATGATAACTCGATCGAAGATCAATCTTAGAGAATACGCTAGCTCCCTGGAGATGATCAAACAAGTCCTCAATACAGGGTAATGGGTACTTATTCTTCCCAGTTACCTTATTCAACTGCTTGTAATCAATGCACATTCTCATTGTGCCATCTTTCTTCTTCACGAACAATATTGGTGCACCCCAAGGTGACACACTCGGGCGAATGAAACCCTTATCTAAGAGTTTCTAAAGCTATTCTTTCAATTTTTTTAACTCAGCTAATGCCATGCGGTAGGGAGGAATAGAAATGGGCTGGGTGCCCGGCACCAAGTCAATATCAAAATCAATATCCCTGTCAGGAGGCATGCCGGCAGGTTTGCTGGAAATACATCCGGAAACTCCCTCACAACGGGGACCGAATCAAGACTGGGTGTCTCAGCCTCAACATCTCTAATGAAGGCCAAATAAGATAAACAACCCTTCGAAATCATTCATTGGGTGTTTATATAAGAAATCACCCTATCGGATACATAATCAGTCAAGCCACGCCACTCGATCATCGGATTACCTGGAATAGCCAGTGTGACTATCTTGGCATGACAATCTAGAATCGCATGGTAAGGAGATAACCAATCCATGCCTAGAATCACATCGAAATCCACCATGCCCAATAGCAATAAGTCAACTCGGGTCTCCATAACCCCAATAGTACTAAGACAGGATCGATATACCTAATCTATAACAACAGTATCCCCCACCGGGGTAGACACATGTACGGGCAAGGCAAGAATACCATGGGTCATACCCAAATGATGTGCAAAATAAGAAGAAACATAGGAATAGGTGGATCTGGGATCAACTAATACAGAAGCATCCCTGTGGCAGACTGAGATAATACCTGAAATGATAGCATATGAGGCACTAGCGTCCTTCAATCCAGAAGAGCATAGAAATGAGCCTGGCCTCCGTCAGTATCATCCTCGCCCCTAGGGCGACCCCTGGCCACCACTCCTAGCTGACTGTGTTGGTGCTGAAGAAACAGGGGTAGAAGACAAGGGCCGATCCCTCTGCTGAGACCGCCTACGAAGCCACCGAGGACACTCTCTCTTGATATGGCGCAACTCGCCACACTCAAAGCAACGGCCTGAAGATGGAAGAAGTGACTGCTGAGGACCCCTCGCTGCAGATGAATCCTGTGCTGAGGAAGTAGGAGCAGAGCTTTGGGCTGGAAGAGCACTCAATGCAGGCTGACTCTGCTGACGACCATACTGAACCTGATGACCCTGATGGCCTTGACGACCACGATCTGATGAAACTCCACCGGACTCTGCACGTCCTGACTGATGAGGGTCTGAATGAACGACCCCTGCTATACTGAGGCTGACCCCTAGACGGAGCACCACTGTAACTACCAGTGCCACGAGGCCTCTTAGCCTCTCTCTCTTCCCGCTCTCTGCGGCGATCTGTCTTAATATGACGGGCAGCATCAACCACCTCCTCAAAGGTAACTACCGAAGCTCTCTCTCTGGTCATCAATATACGGATGGGATAGATAAGACCATCTATAGATCTCCCGATCCTCTCTCTGTCCGTCAGAATCATCCACATGGCATGACAGGCTAGCTGTGTGAATCTCAACTCATACTTAGTAACCGACATATCCCCTTGCTTCATCCACTCAAACTGACGATGCATCTCCTCTCTCTGGGACTGAGGCACATACTTCTCCAAAAATATCGTGGAGAACTGCTGCCAAGTGAGGGGCGCTGCCAAGTGAGGGGAGCTGCCCCAGCGGTCCTACGCCTCTCAAAATTTTCCCACCACTGAAATGCTGGACCTGTGAATTGGAAAGTGGTGAAAGCAACACCGCTGGACTCCAGAATACCCGCGATGCGAAGCATACGCTGACATTTATCAAGAAAACCCTGGGCATCCTCGCCCTCAGCACCACTGAATGTTGGAGGTTGTAGTCTCTCAAACCTCTCCAGACGATGCTGCTCATCGTCGGCATAACTGGAACCACATGAGCTGGGGATGGTGCAACAAGTGCAGCTGGCTGAGCTGGAGCTGCCCCAGGTGCCTGAATACCCCGAGCTACCGGCTCGGGTGTGCAAGCCACGGGGGTCTGATTCCCTCCCCCTGCCTGTGAAGAAGCCGCTGCAGTAGAGGCTGCAACCACCTGAGCTAAGCCAGTGCATACTGATAGAATCTGGGCCAAAGTCTCCTGAAGACCCGGTATCTCAATAGAAACTGCCGGTGCCTGAACCTGAGTTGCTGGAGCGTCTACAGCTGGAACCTGATCCTGAACCTGGTGCCACCGGTGCTGGAATCTGACCCTGAGTCTGGTCAGCTGGGGGGTTAGCAAGTGCTGGTACTGCTGCCCTACCTCTACCACGACCGCGGCCTCTGGGTGCCAATGGTGGTCGTCTGCCACGTCCGCTAGCACGAGTTCTTGCCATCTGCGAGAGAATAGAATATGGAAAAATTTAGTTTCACGACAACACAATCCGCACGATATGAATCCAAGAAAAGTGAGGTCTTTCCTAAAGTTTCTATAGACTTCCGAGGACAGATACGGATGTCTATGTACCGATCCATGAAAGCCTACTAAACCGGCTCATGACTCGCGAGTCCTAGTAACCTAGGCTCTGATACCAACTTGTCACGACCCAAATCCGGTCGTGATGGCGCCCAACAATTAAGCTAGGCCAGCCAGACCAACAATAGTTTATCACAAATGAATATCAGTCCCAAATGGACAACTCAAGAAGAATATATGAGTCAAAGAACTCCAATAATAATAATACAAACAAAATACTGAGAAGTGCGAAAACAACTAACACTCCCAAAGATCTGGAGTCACAAGTCTAGGGCCTCTAAACAAAACGGAACAAAAGTAGAGAATATTGTATAAAAGTTCTCAAATCTGAACATAAAGTAGCAATTGAAAAAAGAGGAGAAGCTAGGTTCTGCGAACGTCGGCAGCTAACTCAACAACTCGATATGACTCTGTGGAAGCTGGAATGCTCGTCTACTTCTCCTGGGTACCTGAATCTGCACACAAAGGTGCAGGTTGTAGGGGTGAGTACTAAGTACTCAGTGAGTAATAAATATATACAAGTAGCTAAAAGCAAGAAATCCACAAAATACCACAAAATGAAGCTAAACTACAGTCCGATACCTCCAATGAACTAGCAACAACAGTACAATACAATTATAACAGATAATTCAACAGATAAAGATGCAATGCAATGCACATAATCGCTACGGCGCGTAGCCTGATCTATTTAACGTCGATGGCACTCACTGGGGTGTGTACAGACTCGGGAGGGGTTCCTACAGCCCAAGCGCAATACCGCTGCGGCGTGCAACCCGATCCTCATATAAATCGCTGCGGTGTGCAGCCCGATCCATCCTCAGTACACAACATGTATATGAATCCTACATAGTTCAATTTATTTAATTCCAGGTTTTAGTTCATTTAATTACGAAAATGCTTTAATTATTATTTAATTTTCCAAGGCAGGTGACTTAGCAATTCAATACTGTGATTTCAAACCAGGACTGAGATTAGTGATTAAGCAAGTATAGCTATCACACATATACCTATCCCCTAGGGATACTACAGGTCGACACCAGGCCCCAAACACATCTTATAGCCCATATTTATCAAACACGGTGTTTTTCAACCACTAATAACATATTATTCATATCCGTGATGGACCAAGTCTCAATCCCCAGTCACGATCAATCCCGCACCTACCACGGGGTGCAAGCCACGCCCTACTAGCGTCACAATGTGCTAAGCCGGGGTTTCGAACCCTCAGGCTACCATATACACAAACTACTCACCTCTAGCCGGTCGTAGACTCGTCCGCAATGCCTTTTCCTTTAGAATTCACTACCTTGCGTGTAGAATCTAGTCAAAGCACAACAATTATGTCAATTACGGGTGAAAGAAACATAACCCAATTCAATTTACATGAAATACGCATAAACGCACTAAGTTGGTAAAAACCCGACCCCGGGCCCACTGCTCGAGAAATTTTGAAATTTATAGCAACGCGATCCTCGTCTCGCCACGAGTCCGTGCATATAAAATTTATCGAAATCGGAGTTCAAATATCCTTTCGAAACCCAAAAATTGGTTTTCAATACCTAGGCCATAATTCTTCACAGTTTCTACCCAATTTCATGAACATTGATGTTAATTCTATCATATAATTGTGTTTTTGAGTCAAAAAACTTACATCTGATCTTACCCCGTCGATTCCTCTCTTCACAACACCCAAAACCCTCTCTAAACGAAGTGTATTTAGTGAAAAACTGATTAGGTCAGCGACTGGTTTTAATTAAATCAGTTTCTGCTTAGACGTTCCTTCTATGCGATCGCAGGCCCACTGTTGCGATCGCATAGAGCAAGTTTTCCCAGGCCTCCTTTTCCTTCTCTGTGATCGCAGGTCAAGCCATGCGATCTCATAGCTTCGCATTTTCACCCTCCGCGATAGCACTCGAGCCTCCGCGATCGCGCTGCAGAAATTCTGGAATCTCTGAGATCGCAATGCCTTTCACGCGATCGCATAGCGTTAATTCTCCGCCCCCTCAGACTCTTCTATGCGATGGCAATCCTCTCTATGCGATCGCATAGAGTATCAACTGTCTGCAATTTTCTGCAGAATTTTTGTGATCAAAACTTGCCCGTTGGCCATGTGAAAAGATCCCGAAACCCCGGGTCCCCAACCAAAATAACCAATACATCACATTACCTCATTCAAACTTGCTCGTAACATAAAAACACCATCGTAAACATCAAAATCACCCATTTTACACAAATTCAAGCCTAAGTTTCTTCAAAACTTCCGAAACTAACATTCGATCCAAAAATCGACCTATGACCTGAAATTTTGCAGACATATCAAAAATAACATAACGAAGCTATAAAAATTGCCAGAATTCCATTCCGACCCCCGGATCAAAATCTCACCTACCGTTCAGTTTTCGCCAAAATTCAACCTTAGCCAATTCAAGCCTAAAACTATACCGGACCTTCGAATTCGATTCCGATTTGTCCCGCAAGTCATAAATGATCCCGCGAAACTAGTCGAATCATCAGAATCCAATTCCGAGCACTCTAACTAAATAGTCAATTCCAGGTTGACTTTCTATATTCAAGTTTCCTTCAAAAAGGCTATATGCCTCATTTTCAACACGAATCACTTTTAACTCACCCGATAAACTCTAATACTGATATTAAAGCATAAAATATGTAAATTCAAGGTAACGGGGTGGTAATTCCCGTAACGATGGGCCAGGTCGTTACAACTTGCATACACACTAGATAAATTTAATGAAAGGATGTTGAAGATTGAAGAGGTACACCCGCGTATGAACTCTTATCTCTATGATATTGGCTATCATAGATGGTCAAGAGTACATGCAACGGTGAATAGAACTTTTACTATGACATCAAACATTGCTGAGTCATTGAATACTGTAACAACAGAGGCAAGAAAGCTACCAATATTTGATCTATTAGAGTATATGAGGACACTTCTTGAACGTTGGACAAAAGAGAAGTTATTGAAGGCAAAGGGTACTTTCACATACCTTGGGTACAAATTAGACAAAGAATTAGAGGATAACAATACATTATCTTATAAACTATGGGTAAGATCTGATTGTTTGGTGCAGAAAAAATAAAGTGCACCATATGCAGTGTAACGACCGGGCTGGTCATTTTTCAAATTTACGCCCCGATCCCCAATTTAACTATTCCCCTAAGCTCATTTCTACTATTGTGATTTGCCGGGAGGTTCGGTTATAGAATTTGGAGTGTTTTGGACACTTAGTCCCTAAATGAGAGGTTTGTAGTGTAAAAGTGGCCCGTATTCGGAACAGTGTTAAGACGACCTCGAAACAGAAATCCGATAGTTCCATTAGCTCCGTTAGGTGATTTTGGGGTTGGGAGCGCTTGGAATGTCATTCGGACGTCGTTTGGCCGGGTTATTGATTGAATGTTGGTTTTGAAAGTTTAGATGAAATCTTAGGCTTGAATCTACTATAATTCGATGATTACTGTGTTTAAGGATGTGTTTTTATGATTGGAACAAGTTCGTATCGTGTTTTGGAGTATGTTGGTGGTTTTTGTTAGGGTCCCGGGAGCCTCATGGTGAATTCGGACCATCATCCGGGCACTTTTGAACTATGAAATCTGCAGAAAATTGCAGCAGCAGTGCAGCAGGGATTTGGCCTTCGCGTTCGCGAGGCTTGAGCCGCGTTCGCATAGGCCTGGTCAAGTTGGTCATCGTGTTCGCGTAGGAGGGGTATGAGATGCATCGCGTTCGCGTCTGGGCATGTCGCGTTCGCGAAGTGCAAAATCTGGCGGCTGAGGATTTGTTCATCGTGAACGCGTGAAGCGCGTCACGTTCGCGAAGGGTTAGCCTTGCAAAGCATCGCGGATGAGTGGGGTCGAACACGAACGCGTAGGGTAATTGTTCATTCAGTAAATTAAATATCAGAACATAGTCCAGTCGCGGAAATAGGCACAAAAACACCATTTTTGAGTCTTAGAGAGAGAAACTCACGGGGAATTGTTGGAGAATCATCGGGTAATCATCGGAGGTAAGTTTCTTGGCCTAATTTCATTATTTTATCATGAAATCCTTGAGTATTTCACTGTTAATGGAAGATTAATAGGGGGTTTTAGCCCTAGGCCTAAATTTTAGAAAATCACTGATTTGAATGGGCAAACGGAGTCCGATTTTGGTAAATTTTATATGCATGGACTCGTGTTGAGATAAGGAACCCAAATATATAACTTTCATAATTTTTTTGAGAAGCGTACGGAAAGTCGGGTTTTGGCAACTTGTGGTTTTTGGTGTATTTCGAATTGTTTCTATTGGGTAATGCCCAATTGGCCTATTTTGATGTATTTCGATTGATTTCGATCAGATACTACACCTGTGGAGGCCGATATTCATGGCAAGAGAGTTGTCTCTTAGCGGTTTTGTACTGGAGTCGAGGTAAGTGGCTTGTCTAACCTCGTGTGGGGGAACCTTCACCCCTAAGATATTATGTGATAATTTAAATGCCTTGTACGCGAGGTGACGAGCGTGTACATGCGCAAATTATTGGAACTCACTTTACTTGAATTGTCCAATTCGTGATATTCCTGTTCTTAGCTGCTTATATTGTGACATTTACCTGCTATTCATTAGAAAAGCATGATTAGATAGGATTTATCTGTCTAATTGCGTAATTGTCTTACTTGAACTTCTTGATAAATTATTGGTACTGTTTTGGTGAAGTTGTAGTTATGCATATCATATTTCTCCGTGTGTTCCTTTTATTGTCTGTATTTGTGGACTGCGGGTTTGATTCCCGGAGATCCAAGGGCTGCGGGTTTGATTCCCGGACACCCGGAGTTTATTGATATATTTATTGAGATACAGACTGCGGGTTCGATTCCCGGAGATCCAAGGGCTGCGGGTTCAATTCTCAGAGACCCAGAGTTTATTGATATATTTATTGAGATACGGACTGCGGGTTCGATTCCCCGAGATCCTAAGATATTGAGATACGGGCAGCGGGTTCGATTCCCGGAGACCTAGTGATACTGATATTGGGACTGTGGGTTAAATTCCCAGAGATTCTGAGTTGTTGGATATAGAGTGGGACTATGGGTTCAATTCCCACAGGTCCTGGACTTGATAATTTGAGTTTACATTGTGTTGGTTACTTGTTGTTAGATTAGTCGTAGACGGTTGCAGTAATTACTTATTTGTTGCCATTTCAGACTCATTCTTATTTAAATTTATTATTATTATTGTTATTATCATTATGTTATTATCTCTCGGTAGGGCCCTGGCCTTCCTCATCACTACTCCATCGAGGTTAGGCTTGGCACTTACTGAGTACCGTCGTGGTGTACTCATGCTACTCTTCTGCACACTTTTGTTGTGCAGATCCAGGTACATCAGGACAGGCTCATCCTAGGTGATTCAGCAGCACATCCGGAGACTCGAGGTATGATCTGCCACGTCCGCGGATCCGGAGAGCCTCCTTCTATTGTCGTAGTGATAGTAGTTATTATCCCTCATTTCGTTGTTTTAAGACATTCTTAATGTATAGAGCTACAGTTGTACTCTCCATTCTTAGCTTGTGTTACCCATGGGATTTCGGGTCTTGGTTGTATGCTATATGGTGTGGTTGATGAGTGTATGTGCCAAGCGACACTTGTTACATTCCTTTTATATTGTTTTTCTGCTAATTTCTTATTTAATGTTCATAAACTTGTATATTCCGCATCGTGTTAGGCTTACCTAGTCGCGGGGATTGGGTGTCACCACGACAGGATCATGATTGGTAAACTAGGGTCGTGACAAGTTGGTATCATAGCTCTAGGTTCATAGGAGTCACGGGACACAGACTGGTTACTTAGAGTCTCGCTGATCGGTATGGAGACGTCTGTATTTACTTACGAGAGGCTATGTAACTGTTTAAGAAACTCTTCATTTCTTTTTGATTCCTTGTCGTGCGACATTTTTTGCACCAAATCTAAACTTTTGCTTTCTATTCTCTCACAGATGGTGAGGACATGTTCTACTCGCGAGGATCAGGCACACGCACCCCCTGTTGCCGCCGTCAGAGGCCGGGGCCGTGGTAGAGGACGAGGATGCTACCAAGGTGCAGCCACAACACCCGCGCGCGCTGCCGCTGAGGCATCACCGGTGGATCATGTTGGAGCGCAGGCACCTGGTACACCGACTACAATTGCTACTACTCTAGCATTCTAGGAGACCCTGGCCTAGTTCATGAGCATGTATACTAGTTTAGCTCAGGCGGGGTTGCTTCCTCTCACTGCAGCTAGATCTCAGGCCGGGGGAGGGGCCCAGACTCTCGTAGCCGTTACACATGAGCAGCGAGTACCTGTGGGGAAGGTTCCAGAGATTATTACTATGCCTCCTGCCGCCCCATTACAGCCCAGAGGTGGGCCAGCTGCCTCTGAGGACGAGCAGTGTAGATTAGAGAGGTTCAAAAAATATGATCCTCCGGTGTTCAGTGGTTTGGCTACAGATGATGCATTAGGCTTTCTGGAGAAGTGTCTTCGTATCCTCCATACCATGGGGATAGTGGAGACCAGCGGGGTTTTCTTCACTGCTTTTCAGCTTTATGGGGCCGCTTATGAATGGTGGCGCACGTATGAGTTGGATAGTCCAGATGAGTCTGCTTCATTGACCTAGACGCAGTATTCTGATCTGTTTTTGAGGGAGTTTGTCCCCTAAAGCCTTAGGGATTCTTGGCTATCGGAGTTTGAGCGGTTGCGATAGGGCTCCATGTCAGTATCGGAGTATGCTATTAGTTTCACCCGTCTATCCAAGCATGCACCGGCTTTGGTAGCCACGGTCCGGGAGAGTGCGAAGATTTATTGAGGGCCTTATTCCGCCGATCCGGTACATCATGGCCAGAGAGTTGGAGACGGATACACCTTATCAACAGGCAGTGAGCATTGCCAGGAGGATCGAGAGTATGCTCCCTAGAGAGCGGGGAGAGAGAGAGGCCAAGAGGTCTCGTGAGTCGGGCCATTTCTGTGGTGCCCGCACTTCAGCAGCCGGTCGTTTTGGCAGAGGTTATTCCGGTCGTCTAGTTTATTCAGCATTGTCGTCAGCCGGTAGTACTGTAGCTCTTCCAGCATCTCAGGAGCCTTATTATGCTCCCCTAGTTTCTAGTGCGCCACCTGCGCGGTACCTCCAAGGGTCAGACTAGTGGGGGTGAGGTCGGTCAGTCACAGCCACCGCATCCTCCTAGAGCTTGTTTTGAGTGCGGGGATACTCGCCACCTGGTCAGGTAGTGCCTCAGGCGTAGAAGAGGAGTGCCTCCACAGTCTTTGTAGCCTCAGCGTAGTTCACAAGGTCAGCAGGTCATCATTCCAACCCCATCTTCCACTCCACCTACCCAGCCAGCCAGGGGCGAAGATCAGGGTGCCAGAGGCCACCCTCGAGAGAGGGGTCAGGCCAAATTTTATGTTATTCCTGATCGCGCTGCAGCTGTTGCATCTGATTCTATTATCACAGGAATTATTTTGGTTAGTCACAGAGAGGCATCGATTCTATTTGATCCTGGTTCCACTTTTTTATATGTGTCCTCTTATTTTGCTTCACATCTGGGTGTGCCTCGGGATTCTTTGAGTGCCCCCATTTATGTTTCCACTTTGGTAGGAGATTCTTTGGCTGTGGACCGTGTGTATCGGTTGTGCTTGGTTACTATATGTGGTTTTGAGACCAGAGCGGATTTATTATTGCTCAGGATGGTCGATTTTGATATTATTCTGGGCATGGACTGGTTGTCACCCCATTATGCTATTCTTGATTTTCACGCCAAGACCGTGACGCTGGCTATGCCAGGCATTCCACGTATTGAGTGGAGTGGTACCCTAGATCACACCCCCAGCCGTGTTATTTCCTTACTCAAAGCTCAGCGTATGGTTGAGAAGGGGTGTGCTGCTTATCTAGCTTATGTGTGGGATGTCAGTATTGACACTCCTTCTATTGATTCCGTTCCAGTGGTACGTGATTTCGCTGATGTATTTCCAGCGCATCTCCCGAGCATGCCGCCCGACAGAGATATTGATTTTGCTATTGATTTGTTGCCGGGCACTCAGCCCATTTCTATTCCACCGTACCGTATGGCTCCTCCGGAGTTGAAGGAGTTGAAGGATTAGTTATAGGAGTTATAGGGTAAGGGTTTTATTCGACCCAACATTTTGCCTTGGGGTGCTCATGTGTTGTTTGTGAAGAAAAAGGACGGTTCTATGCGTATGTGTATTGAATATCGTCAGTTGAACAAAGTTACAGTGAAGAACCGGTATCCTTTGCCACTTATTAATGATTTATTTGACTAGCTACAGGGCGCACAGGTGTTCTCTAAGATTTATTTGCATTCTGGTTATCATCAGCTGAAGATTCGGGAGCCAGATATCCCGAAGACTGCCTTCAGGACTCGGTATGGTCACTACGAGTTCCTCGTGATGTCTTTCAGGCTGACTAATGCCCCAGCAGCCTTTATACATTTGATGCATAGTGTGGTCAGGCCATATATGGACTCGTTCGTGATTGTTTGTATTGATGATATTCTAGTATATTCCCGGAGTCGGGAAGAGCACGAGCAGCATCTGAGGATAGTGCTTCAGACTCTGAGGGAGAAGCACCTATATGCCAAGTTCTCTAAATGTGAATTCTGGCTGAGTTTAGTGGCATTTCTATGCCACGTGGTGTCGAGCGATGGTATTTGAGTGGATCCGAGGAAGGTGGAGGCCGTACAGAGTTGGCCCAGACCCTCTTCAGCTACTGAGATTCGCAATTTCCTTGGTTTGGCGGGTTATTATCGTCGTTTCGTAGAGGGGTTCTCTTAGATCGCAGCACCTATGACCAGATTGACCCTAAAGGGTGCCCCTTATGAGTGTGAGGTGAGTTTTCAGAAGCTCAAGACAACATTGACTTCAGCCCCTATCTTGATGTTGCCTACAGGTTCGGGGTCCTATACAGTATATTGTGATGCTTCACGAGTTGGACTCGGTGAAGTGTTGATGCAGGATGGTAGGGTGATTGCCTACGTGTCCAGACAGCTGAAGGTACATGAGAAGAACTACCCTGTTCATGATCTGGAGCTAGCTGCCATTGTTCACGCCTAGAAGATTTGGCGTCATTACTTGTATGGGGTTCCTTGTGAGATCTACACTAATCACCGGAGCTTGTAGCACTTGCTTAAGCAGAAGGTCATGAATATGCGTCAGAGGAGATGGTTGGAGCTAGTGAAGGACTACGATATTACTATTCTCTATCATCCGGGCAAGGCTAATGTAGTTGCCGATGCCTTGAGTCGCCGGGCAGAGTGTTTGGGGAGTTTGGCATATCTACCAGTTTCGGAGAGGCCTATGGCGATGGATGTTCAGGCTTTAGCCAGACAATTTGTTAGACTGGATCTTTCGGAGCCCTACCAGGTTCTGGCTTATGTAGTTTCTCGATCTTTTCTACTTGACCGCATTAGGGAGCGTCAGTTCGACGACCCTCATTTGCTTGTTCTACAGGATGGAGTTCGGCGTAGTGATGCTCGAGATGTTACCATTGGGGATGGTGGAGTTTTGAGGATGCAGGGGCGTATTTGTGTGCCCAATGTAGATGATCTTCAAGAGCTGATTCTAGTAGAGGCCTATAGCTCGCGGTATTCCATCCATCCAGGTGCCGCGTAGATGTATCAGGACTTGAGACAACATTACTGGTGGAGGCGGATAAAGAGGGATATAGTTGATTATGTTTCTAGGTGCCTCAACTGCCAGCAGGTGAAGTATGAGCATCAGCGTCCGGGTGGATTGATGCAGCAGATTGAGATTTCAGAATGGAAATGGGAGCGCATCACCATGGACTTTGTATCCGGGCTTCCACGGATTGTTAGGAAGTTTGATTCCATTTGGGTTTTTGGGGATCGACTGACCAAGTCCGCCCATTTCATACCGGTGAGCACCACTTATTCATCAGAGCGACTGGCGGAGATCTACATCAGGGAGATAGTTCGGCTGCATGGTATTCCAGTTTCCATCATTTCAGATAGAGGCACTCAGTTCACTTCACGGTTCTGGAGAGCCGTACAGTAGGAGTTAGGCAATCGGGTGGAGTTGAGCACAGCATTTCACCCCCAGACTGATGGCCAGTCCGAGCGTAATATTCAGATTTGGAGGATATGCTCCCTGCGTGCGTGATTGAGTTTGGAGGTTCATAGGATCATTTCTTGCCACTGGAGGAGTTTGCTTATAACAACAGCGACCAGTCCAGTATTCAGATGGCACCGTATGAGGCTCTATATGGTAGGAGTTGCAGGCCTCCCGTGGCTTGGTTCAAGCCGGTGAGGCCAGACTGCTAGGTACTGATATGGTCCAGGATGCAATGGAAAAGGTCAAGGTGATTCAGGACAGAATTCGTGCAACCCAGTCCAGGAAAAAGAGTTATGCGGACAAGAAGGTCCGCGATGTGGCTTTTAGGGTTGGCGAGCGGGTTTTGCTTCGAGTCTCGCCCATTAAGAGCGTTATGAGGTTTGGGAAGAAGGGGAAGCCGAGTCCTAGATTCATTGGCCCTTTTGAGATTTTGAGGCGTGTTGGGGAGGTTGCCTATGAGTTGGCCTTACCTCCCAGCCTAGCCGGAGTCCATCTCGTATTTCATGTCTCTATGCTCCGGAGATACCATGTTGACCCGTTACATGTGTTGGATTTCACTTCTGTTCAGCTAGACGAGGACCTGTCTTATGTTGAGGAGCCAGTGGCCATTCTGGACAGGCAAATCAGGAAGCTAAGGTCAAAGAACATCTCTTCAGTAAAGGTCTAGTCGCGGGGTCAGCCAGCCGAGGAGGCAACTTGGGAGACCGAGCAGGATATGCGCCGCCAGTACCGTTATCTCTTCACCACTATAGATATGTTTTCTATGCTCATTCAAGGACGAACGAATATTTTAAGTGTGGGAAGATGTTACGACACGGCCGGTCGTTTTTGAAATTTATGCCCCGATCCCCAATTTAACTGTTCCCCTAAGCTCATTTCAACTATTGTGGTTGTCGGGAGGTTCGGTTATAGAATTTGGAGTGTTTTGGGACACTTAGTCCCTAAATGAGATGTTTGTAGTTGAAAAGTGGCCCGTATTCGTAACAGTGTTAAGACGACCTCAAAACGGAAATCCGATGATTCCATTAGCTCCGTTAGGTGATTTCGGGGTTGGGAGCGCGCTCGGAATGTATTTTGGAGGTCTGTAGCTCAATTAGGCTTGAAATGCCGAAGTTTGAAATTTTGGCGAAATCCGATCGATATGTGAGATTTTGATCAGGGCGTCGGAATGGAATTTCGACAGTTGCAGTAGCTTCGCTAGGTGATTTTGGATATGTCTGCAAATTTTCAGGTCATTCGGACGTCGTTTGGTCGGGTTTTTGATTGAATGTTGGTTTCGGAAGTTTAGATGAAATCTTATGCTTGAATCCGCTATAATTCGATGATTTCTATGTTTAAGGACGTTTTTTTATGATTGGAACAAGTTTGTATCGTGTTTTGGATTATAGTGGTGGTTTTCGTTGGGGTCCCGGGGGCCTCGGGGTGAATTCGGACCATCATCCGGGCACTTTTGAACTATGAAATCTACAGAAAATTGCAGCAGCAGTGTAGTAGGGATTTGGCCTTCGCGTTCGCGAGGCTTGAGCCGCGTACGCGTAGGCCTGGTAAATTTGGTCATCCCATTCGCGTACTGTATGTCGCGTTCACATAGGAGGGGTTTGAGACGCATCGCGTTCGCGTCTGGGCATGTCGCATTCGCGTAGTGCAAAATCTGGCGGCTGAGGACTTGTTCATCATGAACGCGTGAAGCGCATCGCGTTTGCGAAGGGTTAGCTTGGCAAAGCATCGCGGACGTGTGGGGTCTAACGTGAACGCGTAGGGTAATTGTTCAATCAGTGAATTAAATATCAGAACACAGTCCAGTCGCGAACATAGTCACAAAAACGCCATTTTTGAGTCCTAGAGAGAGAAACTCACTGGGAATTGTTGGAGAATCATCGGGTAATCATCGGAGGTAAGTTTCTTGGCCTAATTTTGTTATTTTATCATGAAATCGTTGAGTATTTCACTGTTAATGGAAGATTAATGGGGGTTTAAGCCCTAGGCCTAAATTATAGAAAATCACTGATTTGAATGGGCAAACGAAGTCCGATTTTGGTAAATTTTATATGCATGGACTCGTTTTGAGATAAAGAACCGGAATATATAACTTTTGTAATTTTTCAAGAAGCGTACCGAAAGTCGGGTTTTGGAAACTTGTGGTTTTTGGTGTATTTCGAATTGTTTCGATTGGGTAATGCCCAATTGGCCTATTTTGATGTACTTCTATTGATTTTGATTAGATACTACACCTGTGGAGGCCGATATTCGTGGTAAGAGAGTTGTCTCTTAGCGGTTTTGTACCGGAGTCGAGGTAAGTGGCTTGTCTAACCTCGCGTGGGGGAACCTTCACCCCTAAGATATTATGTGATATTTTAAATGCCTTGTACACGAGGTGACGGGTGTGTACATGCGCAGATTATTGGAACTCACTTTACTTGAATTGTCCAATTCATGATATTCCTGTTCTTAGCTGCTTAGATTGTGACATTTACCTGATATTCGTTAGAAAAGCATGATTAGATAGGATTTATCTGTCTAATTGCCTAATTGTCTTACTTGGACTTCTTGATAAATGGTTGGTACTGTTTTGGTGAAGTTGTAGTTATGCATATCATATTTCTCTATGCGTTCCTTTTATTGTCTGTATTTTTGGACTGCGGGTTCAATTCTCGGAGATCCAAGGGATGCGGGTTCGATTCCCGGAGACCCAAAGTTTGTTGATATATTTATTGAGATACGGGTTGCGGGTTCGATTCCCGGAGATCCAAGGGCTGCGGGTTCGATTCCCAGAGACCCAGAGTTTATTGATATATTTATTGAGATACGGACTGCGGGTTCGATTCCCGGAGATCCTGAGATATTGAGATACGGGCTGCGGGTTCAATTCCCGGAGACCCAGTGATACTGACATTGGGACTGCGGGTTAAATTCCCGGAGATCCTGAGTTGTTGGATATAGAGTGGGACTGTGGGTTCAATTCCCACAGGTCCTGGACTTGTTGATTTGAGTTTACGTTGTATTGGTTACTTGTTGTTAGATTATTCGTAGACGGTTGAAGTAATTTCTTATTTTTTGCCATTTCAGAGTCATTCTTATTTAAATTGCTTATTATTGTTATTATCATTATATTATTATCTCTCGGTAGGGCCCTGACCTTCCTCGTCACTACTCCATCGAGGTTAGGCTTGGCACTTACTGAGTACCGTCGTGGTGTACTCATGCTACTCTTCTGCACACTTTTGTTGTGCAGATCCAGGTACATCAGGACAGGCTCATCCTAGGTGATTTAGCAGCACATCCGGAGACTCGAGGTATGATCTGCCACGTCCGCGGATCCGGAGATCCTCCTTCTATTCTCATAGCGATAGTAGTTATTTTCCCTCATTTCGTTGTTTTTAGACATTCTTGATGTATAGAGCCACAGTTGTACTCTCCCTTCTTAGTCTGTGTTACCCGTGGGATTCCGGGTCTTGGTGGTATTGGTGTGGTTGATGAGTGTATGTGCCAAGCGGCACTTGTTACATTCCTTTTATATTGTTTTTCCACTATTTTCTTATTTAATGTTCATAAAATTGTATATTCTGCATCGTGTTAGGCTTATCTAGTCGCGAGGACTGGGTGCCGTCACGACAGGTTCACGATTGGTGAACTAGGGTCGTGACATGCAGTGTTTCAAAATTATAGATATATTGTAGTCAAATTGTGGGTAATTGTAGATCGTAAATAAGTAGTAGTGTTAGTGTAGCTGATTTGTAGGTAAGTTGTAGATAATTCTTTTTAATGATTGATCTTATATTTTTTAAGTTTGTTATTCAATTGTAGGTGAGGGCTTCAACAGATCATTTACATACTGTGTTAGATGGTGTAAAGCGGTACATTGTGTGTCTAGAAACCAAGAAATGTAGCTGTGGACAATTCCAACTTGATGAAGTTCCATGTGCGCATGCTTTGGTAGCATTAAGGCACAGGAATGAAACATACAAAAACTATTACTCTCCGTATTACACAAGGAAGATGCTTCTGCGTACCTATGAAATGCCAGTGAATCATTTTCATGATGAATGCAAATGGGATGTGCCACAACATATTTTGGATGAGGTACTAAAGCCACCTTCGGGAGATAAAAGCAGCCAGGAAGACCTCACAAGGAGAGATATAAAATATTTGATGAAATAAAGTCAAAGAAGTACAAGGTGCCATGTGAAAATTATGGAGGTGAAGGGCATAACAAAAGAACTTTCAAAAATGCACCCAAAAATAAATGAAATATCATGTAGTAGAATAGTTAATTAAAATAAACGTTAGTGAGTTCAAATTTTTTGATTTTTTGCTGTAATAGTTTATCTTTTTGAAGAAGATTACAAAGTATAATACAATTTGTGTATTTGCGTTAAATATAATTTTATGTATTTTGTCAAGCATCTAAACTGATATTATTAGAGGTAAAGTGTTTACAGTTTGTATTTAAAATGTAGTTTCAATGTAGTTAAATTGTAGCATAGTAATATTTTGTAGATGATTTGTACATAATTTGTGGTTAATTTATTTGTAAATTTGAGTATTTATTTCATCTGTTTGCTATGTAACTTAAGTTTAACTGACATTTATACACATATATTACTTAAAAGTATTTCATAAAAATTATGTGAACATTAATTGTAGGTAAATTGTATTATAGCAAATCAAAGAACTTAAGTTTAAACAAATAAAGTGCTGTAATTAACAAAAATGTCATACTTCCTACAGAGTAGTCAAGATAAAGTACTGTAAAAAATCAAAATAGAATATTTCATACAGTGTAATCCACTTCAACTATAAAATGACATTAACTAAACTAAGAACATAAGACTTTATTTCTTCTTTCACATTACTCTAGTCCTCTCATTCTTAGCACGAGCACCCTTCCTCCTAGCTAGCCTTCCTGTAACCTTGCTTTCACTGATCGACCCATCTTCTTGCTCTTTAGTAACATAGTCCCATAGTAGAGCTCCATAGCGTCTACGGTGTTGGTCGATATAGGAAAGGTCTTCTTTTGGGATTACCAAATCTCCAAGGCTAACATACTCCGAAAATACAGCCACAAATACACAACAATCGCTGCATAAAATAATTTTTTTTAAGTATTTAACATTTAATAATCATCCTTCCTTTTGTTGTGGAATCTCCGTAACCATCCATTGTACGGTAAGAGGGTCGGTGACTGGTTTCTCAATGTATGCGTTTGTTGTCTTGAAGTCGGTGTCTTTGCGTTTCCCCCAGAAACCAGTGCAAGACAAATACAAAGGTATAATGATTGAGAACTTTTCAATAGTTGATTCAACAGACTTATGATGGTGTGAAGACACCATGGAATCACAAACATATAGTTGCCTGTCCGCTATGATGAAAACAAGCAACAACCAATGGAAATTCTCTTCTATATTCACATGCATGATTACATAGTCAACTACATCCCAAGCAACATTGGCAAGAATCCTATACCCAAGTATATATCCACAAATTCATCATTTGGTTTAACAACCGAGTACTTCAGTTCTGGCAGAGAACTTATGAACGTGTCATAAATTTGTTCAATTTTAGTCTTGAACAAGTAATCGGTTGTTGTGAACCTTGCATTGTTGTTGGGGCCATATTTGCCTTTTTTCACAAATAATACATAATAACATCAAGGTGCTACAAAAATAAAATAAAATATACTATAAGCTACAAATTAACTACAATTATTCACATAACATCGACAGCTTAAACTATAACTTCAGCAATCAAATAATTATAACTTGATCAACATTTTAACAACAAAGTAACTAGAACAATGGTAGACAGAAATTCCAATGCTATCAAAACTACCAAAAATCCAATTTCTACATACAAATCATTATCAAATATGTGTCAGAAGGTCCATCAAAATCACAATTACATTGTAAATAATCAGAAATAACATTTATATGAAGTTTCTATATTATATACACAATTTACATTAAAAGATTTGGTCACTTATATATATTGTCTAAACTATAACTACAATTACACTACACATCTGAAGACATGACATACTGTTATGATCCAGATTTCCCACCATCGGGATCGTGATGGCGCCTACTCGTGGTAGCTAGGTAAGCCAATTTACTTACCATCTTTCCATTAGTAAAAACCATCCAGATGTTAATTTAATAACAAGAATAATAATAATAACGTTAACTTTGGAAGTCTACTTCATAAATCTAAATATAAATGTGAAATACTCATTATAAATCCTCTACCCAATATGTGGAGTCACAAACTCACGAACTACTAAGAATAACTACACATAATGGTCTAAAATAAATATAATGACCGTTTGTCTCCAAACAATGAGACTAGAGCAATAATGACAAATATAAGAAGAGACGCCGGGCATGCGGACGCCTTCAAGCTACCTTAGTCTCATGGGTATGACAATCCTGCTAGTGAACTACTGCTACCGCTGCTACTCAAAACCTGGACCTGTGCAAAAATGCACAAAAGTGTAGTATCAACACAACCGACCCCATGTGCTAGTAAGTGCCCAGCCTATCCCGGCGAAGTTGTGACAAGGATAGGACCAGACACTCACATAAACCTGTGCAATTCCATATATATATATATATATATATACCAATTTAAGCAGTAAAAGGGGAAGGGACATGCTAGGGAATACACCACAGTCAAATATAGAAATTATCCGTAAAGAAGTATAACTGAACAGTAATAACGAACGTTTCCACATACAAACACAATACACCAGTCTATACTTTGTTGTGGCGTGCAACACAATCCTCAATATATTACATGGTAGGCGAACCACACGATCCCATTTCGTAATATGTATATAGGTGGACGGTGTGCCACACAATCCCGTTTGACATTATATAAGTGCTCGGCGTGACACGCGATCCCAATTCATAATATGTTAGTGGTCGGTGTGCCATACGATCCCATTCATAATATGTAAGTGGTCGGCGTGACACACGATCCCAATTCATAATATGTAAGTGATCGGAGTGCCACAAGATCCCAATTCATAATATATATATAAAGGTGGACGGCGTGCCACACGATCCTAATTCATTATATATATATATATATATATATATATATATATATATATATATATATATATATATATATATAAGGTTGAAATATTGCCACAGGATCCCTTTTATTTCAACACAATATACAACCAATCCCGACAAGGGAATATCCCAAATAATACTAAGTCAAGGGAGTAATAACAATAACTTTCAACAAGGTCCCGACAAGGGAGCAATAATAATAACTTTCAACAAGCTCCCAGCAAGGGATTAATCATAATTCCGTTCAATAATTCCATCTTCTACTCCACAGGAATTATTATTCGAGCCAACGCTCAAAAACATTTATTTTTCATAGCTCATACTCAGACTCTTCACATTTGTAGCAATTTATAACTTAGCTTATAAGAGTTCTAAATTATCTCACAAACATGTACAAACAAAGACTCACGGTCATGCTAGACTCCGGTGTATAGATGCTCGTCACCACGCCTATACACCGCACTCGATCATTTAGCAATTAGCAAGTTATTATACTCTAATCCTATTCCCGCAAGCTAGGATAGATCAAACACTTACCTTAAAGCCTTGAAGTCCGCTTAACCTTCAACTATTGATTTACCTTGTAATTCAACCTCTAACTCGCTTGAATAAGTGATTTGGAATGATATTGCTCTTGAAAAATTGTCTATGGGGTTTTGGGTTTTGAAATAATGGTGAAAAGTAGGTCTAAATTCGTTTAAGTTTAAAATTGCACAGTGGCGGATATGGGAATTGCAAACTTTAGTTCGCAATTGCAAAGGCGATAGGCTTGGGAAATGCGAAACAATAGTTCGCAATTGCGAACATGGGTCTGGGGAGCAAGGTTCACATTTGCAAACATGGCATCGCATTTGCGATGGGCCCCTATCCGCTTTTGCGAACCAAAATATTGCATTTGCGACCTCCCAGCCTACACGACTGCTTCGCATTTGCGAAGATATCAGTTGAGGAAAAATACCAGCTGTGGTAAACTTCAAAAATGTTCTTGTGACCTATCTAAAATGCACCCAAGCCCTAGGGTCTCTAAACCAAACATACCCATAACCTTAAAAATATACCACGAACTTGCTCATGCGATCAAGTCGCCAATATAACATCGTTTCATATAATCAAGCCTCAAATTCATGATTTCTTTTTTTAAACTTCATAAACTTTCAAACTTGGAACTCATAGTTCAAAACACGTCAAATGATGTCCGATTTTCATCAAACTTTGCAGGAAGCGCATAAACAATATATAAGACCTGTACCGAGCATCGAAACCAAAATACGTGCCTGATACCATAGTCTTTTAAAAAAATTTTCATTTCCTTTTTCCTTAATAATTTCAGAAAAATAATTTAACAGAAAAATTCATATCTCGGGCTCTAGGCCTTTGAATTCGACTCCGGGCACATGCACGAGTCCCATATTTTTATACGAACCTTCTGGGACCGTCCAAACTCGGGTCCGGGTCCGTTTACCCAAAATGTTGACCAAAGTCAACTATATCAATATTAATATCAAAATGCTTCAAATATTTCATACAATTCACATATTCTAACACAAAAATTTTCCGTCTACGCGTCTGGACTGTGCATGCAAATCGAGGCAATATACAATGAGGTTTTCAAGGCCTCAGAAGCACAGAATAGATGAGGAAAATAGGTGATGACCCTTTGGGTCGTTACACAAACATTGTGAATGGAGTTATTTTTTATACTTATCGTGTTATTGAGAAGCTGTTCTGGGTGAGCAAGGGCATAAAATCACTTTTTCTTATCCACGTATTCACAACCAAGGTCTAACCAGGGCTTGATTTGGTTATTCTTTTTGAAAAAGTATTCCTTCCTCCTATAATAATATATGAATATCAAATCAAAACATAAATGTCAGAATAGATTACATATTTAAAGTTTAGAAATTGTAAAATGAAAGCGTAAAATGTAGCATTCATACATTTTAGATGCTTTATGACTACAAAGGTATAACCAGGTGGTGAACCTCTCTATCAAATCAGTATCTACATCTTCACTATAACAATTGTGAAGGGGTGCTTGAGGTAGAAAATTTTACATCCAACAGGCGGCTTCCTCCCGAACTATAAAGAGGTGTGAACATGGATCGTGCATGTTTCCCCGAAAGCCTTGTTCTTATCGGATTAATAGGTGTAGTTTCTTCTTGTATTGGCTCACAATACATTACCAACTGTGTTAGGTTGTCATGGATCTTAAACTCATCCAATGTGACTCCCTTCTTGTCAATGCATGAAACTACAAGAACATCTTCATTCACATGCTCTCCATCTTCACTTTCATTTACCAAATTTTTAGTCATTTGTTCTGTCCGAGGAGCTACAGTCACATCGTCAATTGGGGACTGTGCAATGTTATCTTCAATATCTGTTGCATAAAAATTATACATACTTAAAAGCAATGAAAAAATTATATAACCAACCTTATATATTGAAAAGTATATGTATATACTATACCTGCTTTTTCTACGTCAAGTCCTTCTTGAAATTTTGATTCTTCCTCAACAAGTGCTGGCACGCCTTCATGAGAGACTTCAGATTATGTATATATATGTATACATATGTAGTAATTCAATATTTGTGGAAATAAAAGTAAATATAATGAACTTCTGAAATTATACATGCTTGTTGTACCTCAGCCACTTCTTCAATTTCTGGTTCTTCCTCAGTATATGCTTGCAGATGTTCTGCTGAAACTTCAGCTTGAATGAATAATTTAAAATATGTGAATTATAGATATATGTAGAAATTTATAGTTAATTAAAATTATGATAGTATAATGAAAGTATGATAGTGTACCTGCTTTATCTGACCCAGCTGCTTCTTGAAAATCAGGAGATAAGGCAACATATGCTTCAACATGTTCTGGTGAAAATGTAGCTGCAAAATATAGTGCAGAAAAGATAAATATAATTATATAATGCTGACTTGAAATTTGTAAATATATTTGTTGGCATGCTATAGAGACTTGTATTGATTGTGTTTTCATGCACTTCATCACTATCTGATTTGAATTTCATAATACTCTTCACAGATTCATCTATGAACTCTCGAAGGCTTGAAAGTTCCTCAAATACATCTTTTTAAAATCATCTAATTTTCCATCAATCTAATAATTTAAAATATAGTTAGTTTTTATTTTTATTCAAATTGCAACAGTTCCAAGACAATACAATAAGTAGGTGTGCAATAAAAAATGATCAATATAGAATTATAATAAAATTTAAGTATAATGTATAACAAACAATAATTATAGTGGAATGTAGACAAATTGTATCACAAATATCAGTATAGTGTAGTTAGTTATATTACCTTCTCAATCCCCATTTCCATCTTCTAGAGCTTGCTAGCCATAGATTAAGTGTCGTCTTGTCCATCTTTATGTTTTGGTTCAAATGTTGGAGAACCACCAATTGGAACCTGTGTGATTAAGCACTATCTTGATCTTCATACAGAATCTTGGTTGGCAACTTAAGAACTCCAAGATCTTCTCCAAATTCCTGTGTGCTTGTGAAGTTAATGATGGAAACAATAGTTAGTTCCAGTAACCCCTCAAATGTAGAATAATTGTAGTTATTATGAAGTTAAATGAAGTAAAAGACAAAATTAAAAAATATACCTTAACCCAGTTGGGATTTATCATCTTATCTTCAAATGCAGTTAACCAAATCTGGCCCTTATTAACCGACCATCTTAAAATACAAGGTATTGACTCAAAACGCCTCACAGCAAGCTCTGTGCTAAAACATGAGCTACACTCATAAAGCCAAACTTACAAGTCTAATGAGCATCCCTGTATGAGGTAAGAATGAACGCGGGGATTAAGACGATATCAGATAGATTCCATAAGTAGATTGAAAGACTTGATACACCATGAGAATGACTCAAAGTTACTAGACTCTACCAGATAGAATCTAAAAAGATCTATGAAAGACACATGGTTTTTATCAGAAGGACAAACAAAGAATTCCAACAAATAAAGAATGTATAACTTCACTGCATCATGATCATTTACCCAAGCTTTATTTGTTACTATATTTTTCAAATGCCATTTTTTGACTCTTTGTTTGTTCGGAAAAAAAGTAGTCATTAATAATATAACTTGAAGCGTAACCATAGTCTGAAAACTTATTGACACAATTTAGACCAGTAATCACCCAAATTCTCTCAAGGAAAAATTCAACTTTTCACCTTTCAATAGTACTGAAAAATATGAGTCAGTAGACTTTGACAATTCATACTTCACTACAAGATGAATTACTTGGTTTTGCATACAGATTGTGGGGAGACCAAATAAGTAGCTAAAATAAGCTTTTTGGAAAATATTTAAAGTAGTAGGAGAGAGTAAAGCTTTTATCTGTCTAGGTATGCTCGGATCGCACAAATTGTAAAATCTAAGCACACCATAATCAACATTTTGTGGTATAAAGTAATGGCCATTCTGCAGAACATAAAAAATTATTGAACATTAGTATTTTGCACAAAAAAAATTAATGTACATATAACTAGATGATAACTACAAAAAAACTAAAAGAATAACAGCCTACCTACACCTATAACTACAAAACAATACAGGACATCTACACATGTAAACATTATCTCAAAATAATAAGGAAAAAATAGGTAACTACAACACGATTAACAAACAAAATCCAACAGCCTGTACCATTTACAATTATAAAGGGTGTAAATTACAAAATCAAGCAGCCTATATAAAAGGTGTAAATTATACCTTATCTACCATTTTTCCAGCAGTCTACAAAACAACTACAACATAACTATATGTATGCACAATGTAAAAATCATAATTACACGTAACCTACAAAATTTTAAAAAGGGTAGATCAACTAACTCACAAAATATAGACTAATTGTAGCATGTATGAAGTTAAATATAGTAGCATATAAAAGGTATAAATTATACCTTATCTACAATTTATCAATCAGCCTACAATTAAACTACAAAATAACTACATGTATGCACTGTCTCAAAATCACAACTACATTTAACCTACAAATTTAAGACAAATAATCTACAAAATTTGGACAATTCCATATTTTACCAAACAAAATTCTTGAACAACAAATTCTTTCAACAAAAAACACAATAAAATAATGTAAAAAATAATAATTAGATATTACCTTTACCAAAATATTTTTGTGAACCAATTTTTGTATATTTTAGGATGATTTCTTCTTTTTTTGCTTTTGATGAAGAAGGAGAAAACTTGGGTTTTTTGACAGATGTTTAGGGGAATCTTCAATGAAATCATCATCTACACTCAACTCTTTCCCCTTTCGTTTGAGTTTTTTCTCTACTGGTTTATCACCTCCACCGGCATCAACATTGTGCAAATGTTTGCTTCTCATCTCCGCACGCATTTGTCTAGGAGATGAAATAATAGTATTATATTCAACTGCATGTGACGATTTGGGGATTTTTGGATGGTGATTTTGGGGTTAAAACACCCAAATCAAAGGATGGAATATCAGCAAATGTAGCTTTTGAAGATTTTTTTTAGAGTGTTGATTTTCTTCATGATATGAGACTTAAAACAAAAGATGAAACTTGAAATATGATTGTGTGAAATTAAATGAAGAATAAAATTGAAGAATCGTGCTTAATTGATGAAGAACGTGAGTGATAGGCATACATATGAAATTGAGGGAATTAACTGAAGTAAAACGTGGGGGGTGTGGGTTATGGGAGGAGAGATAAGTGGGTAAATGAATATTGGAGAATATATGCTCCAAAATTAAAGCCGAAAATAAATAAAGCATTAATTATACCTGTCACGACCCTAAAACCCTGTCGTCATGGTGTTCAGCACATTACTAGGCCAGTATGACCAATATTACACAATACCGAGCTACCAACTCTCATCCTTTATTTCAAAATCATTAACAATGACAAACAAAGTACGTAATTTAGCGTAAGTTATGAAAATATCCCAATAATAGCATAACACCTCCCACAGAATCTTGGGTCACAAGTCAAGAGCCTCTACCAGAGAATATAGCAAGGTTACTGTATAGATAATATATCTGACAACCGCGGAAAAAGTCTAAAAGTAAATGAAAAACAGGAAAAGTCGGGTCCTGCGGACGCCAAGCAGCAACCTCAACATTCCGAATATAAACTCTAAAACAGCTGGAGAATCAACCCTGCTGGGATGTACCTGGATCTCCACACAAGGTGCAGGGAGTTGAGTGAGTACTTCCAACTTAGTGGTAATAAGCATGTATAATGATATTGAAGGTAAGAACACCCAATAGTACCACACAGTAAAGCTATACAATACCTCGTTTTATCCTTTTTAACAGTATAAGTCTCACAGAAAGCAATAATAGCTAAAGTAATACAACAGATATGGCTAAATGCAATGCAGATGCATGAATATGACCGCTACGGCGCGTAGCCCGATCCATTTGGGTACCCACATTCACTATGGAGGTTCTGACTCCGGAGGGGCTCCTACAGCCCAAGCGCAATATCAGTGACATATGCTGCGGTGCGCAGCCCGATCCCCTACCAGACCAACTACATGCAATGCAAGCCTCACAGGCATAATTAATTATCATTTTTAAATCCGTTTAACAGAAATAATAGAAATTAGTGTTCAGAAATCTCAGAGTTTGAAAAATCATTTTAGATAGTGTTTAGCTTAGGACTGATATCTTGAAAACATGGTATAATCATAGAAGCAATGATTACGATCCTCACGGGATCCAAATAACTGGCACACAGCCCAAATATATCCACAAACATCCAAGTAGGAGGTTTACCCGACTCATTTATAGCCAACAACATAATACAATGCCACACGGTCGGACTAAGCCATAGTCCCCAATCACAATCGACCCTGCAATTATAGTAGAGTATGTGTCTCGCCTTAATAAAGCATCACATAGTGATATACCGGGGTGTCAAACCCTCAGGTCATCATCCACACCCATTACTCACCTCGAACCGGCTCAGAAACTAGCCTGCAATGCCTTTCCCTCGAGAATCAACCTCCACGGGTGCCAAATTTGATCAAAACCAATGGGAATACATCAAAATAGGATAATGGAACATAACCCAATCAAAATAACTCGAAATACACCCGAAAACACAAACTTGCCAAAACCCGAGCCCCGAGCCCGCTTCTCGAAAAATTATGAAATTCACATTTTCAGAATCCTCGTCTCGCCACAAGTCCATATATATAAAGTTTATCAAAATCGGATTCCATTTCATCAATTTACATTTTCTTAGGCTTCAAGCAAAAACCCCCCATTTTACACTTTGATTCCTCCAATTTTCATTGACTTAGATGAAGATTCTAGGATAAAATCACGGAATTAGTCTATAAAACTTAACTCCAATGGAAAACTAGGTGAAAATCTCTTAATCCCTCGTCCACTAGCTTCAAACCTTGCCCAATAATGGAGAAAAAATAATTTTGCTCGCAGATGAAATGGCCTTAAACCCTTCTGTTCGCCCAGTTAATTACACTATGTAATCGCATCACCAGACCTGCGATCGCATAGAACAAATTTTCCACCCTCCAAAAATGGCTTATGCAATCGCACTCAATACCCCTCGATCACATAGAACAAACTTCTCACCTGGGACCCCTGGCCAAATACCCTATGCGAACGCATAGATACCTCTACGATCGTAGAACACAAACTCCCTCAACTATGCGATCGCATACACCTGACCGCGATCGCATAGAACAATAATGGAGCCTTCCCCAACCTTCTATGCGATCGCAACACACCCCCTGCGATTGAACAAATACCTTGCAACATATGACAGCAAAATCTGATCATTAGCTTAACCACAAATGACCGGTTTGGACCCCCAGAATCACCCCGAGGTACCTGGACCTCAACCAAAACCACCAACCTACTCAAAAACACGATACGAACTTGTTATAATCATAAAAACACATCCTTAAACACAAAAATCATCAAATCAAAGCGGATTCAATCCTAAGTTTCAACTAAAACTTCTGAAACCTACATCCAATCAAAAACCCAACCAAATAATGTCCGAATGACCTAAAAATTTGCAAACATATACAAGATCACATAACGAAGCTACTAAATCTATCAGAATTCCATTCCGACCCCCATATCAAAATCTTACCTATAAACCAGATTCCGCCAAAATTCCAACTTAGCGAATTCAAGCCTATTTCTACACCGGAATTCAATTCCGATAGCTCCTTTAAGTCAAAAATCACATCCCAAAGTTAACCAAACCATTGGAATCCATATCCGAGCCCTCTAACCACATGCTCAACTCCAGGTTGACTTTTCTGAAATAAACTCCATTCTAAGAGGCTATATGCCTTATTTTCAACCAGAATCAATCCAAATTCACCTGATAGACTCTAATACTGATATAGAACATGAAACTACACAATAAGGGGGAAATGGGGCGGCAACTCTCGTGATGATGGGCCAGGTTGTCACATTCTCCTTAACTTAAATAGACACTCGTCCTCGAGCGGATCAAGAAACATACCTGGAGTCTCAAATAAGTGAGGATATCTGCTACGCATCTCCTGCTCGGTCTCCTAAGTGGCCTCCTTCGCGGGCCGACCTCTCCACCAAACCTTCACTAATGCAATATCCTTGGACCTCAATCTCCGCACCTGACGACTCAATATTGCTATAGGCTCCACATCATAGTTCAAGTCATCATCTTGCTGAATTGTACTGAAATCCAACACATGCGATGGGTCCCCAACATACTTCCGAAGCATAAACACGTGGAACACCAGATGAACTCCCGATAGACTGGGTGGCAAAGCAAGCATATAGGCCACCTCTACAATCCTCCTAAGAATCTGTAAAGGGACAATGAATCTCGGACTGAGCTTTCCTTTCTTCGCAAATCTCATAACGCCTTTCATAGGTGAAACCTTCAGCAAGACCTTCTCACCCACTAAATAAGACACATCCCGGACCTTCCTGTCCACATAACTCTTCTGGCGCGACTGGGATGTGCAAAGTCTCTCCTAAATCACATTTACCTTGTCCAATGCATCCTGGACCAACTCTGTCCCCAACAACCTAGACTCACCGGGCTCAAACCAACCAACTGGAGATCTACATCGTCTACCATATAAAGCCTCATACGGCGCCATCTGAATACTGGATTGGTAGCTATTTTTATAATGAAACCCCGCAAGAGGAATATAATCAACCCAAGAACCATCGCAATCAATAACACAGGCGTGCAACATGTCCTCTAAGATCTGAATGGTATGCGCGGACTGTTCGTCCATCTGAGGATGAAATGCGGTACTCAACTCAACCTGTGAACCCAACTCTCACTGAAATGTCCTCCAGAACTGCGATGTAAACTGAGTACCTCTGTCCCATATAATAGAAACTGGAATTCCATGCAATCTCACAATCTCATGGATGAATATTATTGTTAACCGCTCCGAAGAGTATGTAGTACACATTTGAATAAAGTGAGCTGAATTTGTCAGCCTATCCACAATCATCAAAACTGAATCAAACTTCCTTGTTGTCCGAGGGAGACCACTAACAATGTCCATAGTAATCCTCTCCCATTTCCACTCGGGAATATCAATACGCTGAAATACGCCAGCGGGCCTCTGATGCTCATACTTGACCTGCTGACAGTTGAGGCACCATGATACATGACTCACAATATCCTTTTTCATCTTTCTCCACCAGTAATGATGTCTTAAATCCTGATATATCTTCGTGGCACCTGAATGGATAGAATACCGCGATCTGTGGGCCTCCTCCAATAACAACTCATGAAGGCCATCAACATTGGGCACACAAATCCGGCCCTAAATCCTCAACACACCATCACTATCAATAATAATATCCCTAGCATCATCATGCTGAACTTTGTCCTTAAGGACAAGAAAGTGTGGATCATCACATTGGCACTCACGAATGCGATTACATAAGGAAGACCGAGAATCAACGCAAGCCAACACCCTGCTGGACTCTGAAATATCCAACCTCACTAGCCGATTGGCCAACGGCTGAACATCATATGCAAATGGTCTCTTCCCAACAGGAATATATGCCAAGCTGCACATACTAACCACCTTTCGGCTCAAAGCATCAGCCACTACATTGGCCTTTCCCTTGATGATATAAAATGGTAATGTCATAATCCTTAGGAAGCTCAAGCCACTTCAGCTGCCTCAAACTGAGATCCTTCTATTTGAATAAGTGCTAGAGACTACGATGATCAATATACACCTCACAAGACACGCCGTACAAATAGTGCCTCCAAATCTTCAAGGCATTAACTATGGCAGCTAACTCCAAATCATGAACAGGATAGTTATTCTCATGAGTTCAACTAACGAGAAGCATAAGCAATAACTCCACCCCCATGCATCAATAGACAGCCTATCCACACTCTCGAGGCATCACAATATATGATATATGAACCTGAAGCTGATGGCAAGACTAATATTGGAGCTGTGGTCAAAACTGTCTTGAGCTTATTAAAGATCTCCTTGCACTCATCTGACCACACAAATGATGTACCCTTATGCATCAACCTGGTCAAAGATGAAGCAATGGATGAAAATCCCTGAACGAACCATCGATAATACCCCACCAAACCAAGGAAACTCCGAATCTCCGTAGTTGAGGATGGTCTAGGCCAACTCTGCACCACCTCTATCTTGTTCGGGTCAACCTGAATACTATCAAAAGATACCACATGACCTAGAAAAGCTACAGACTCAAGCCAAAACTTGCACTTGGAGAATTTCGCACATAACTTCTTCTCCCTCAACATCTACAATACAACTCTCAAATGCTGAGCATGCTCCTCCTGGCTACGAGAGTACACCAGGATGTCATCAATAAACACAATCACGAAGGAATCTAGATATGGCTGGAACACACTGTTGATCATGTACATGAACCCGGCTGGGGCATTGGTCAACCCAAATGACATCAAAAGAAACTCATAGTGCCCATATCTCATCCTGAAGGTTGTCTTCATAATATTAGATTTTCTAATGTTCATCCAGTGATAGCCTGAACGAAGATCAATCTTAGAGAAAACCCTTGTTCCCTAGAGCTGATTAAATAAGTCATCAATGCGCGGTAGAGGATACTTGTTCTTCACTGTTACCTTGTTCAACTGTCTATAGTCAATACACATCCTCATTGAGCCATCTTTCTTCTTAACAAACAACACCGGTGCACCCCACAGTGACACGCTAAGGCGAATGAATCCCTTATCCAAAAGCTCCTGAAGCTGTTCTTTCAATTCCTTTAACTCAGTTGGTGACATACGATAAGGAGAAATAGAAATGGGCTGTGTGCCCGGTACCAAATCAATACCAAAATCAATATCCTTGTCCGGCAGCATGCCCGACAGGTCTAATAGGAACACATCTGGAAATTCCCTCACAACGGGCACATAATCAACACTAGGAGTCTCAGCTCCAACATCCCTCACAACCGCTAAATATGATAAACACCATTTTTCAACCATCCTCTGAGCCTTTAAGAATGAAATCACTAGGGACATAATCAGTCGAACCCACCACTCAATCTGCGAAATACTAGGAATAGCCAATGTAACTATCTTGGCATGACAGTCCAAAATAGCATGGCATGGGGATAGCAAATCCATGCCAAAAATCACATCGAAATCTACCACACCCAGCAATAGCAAATCCACTCGGGTCTCCAGACCCCCAATAGAAACAAGACATGATCGATAAATGTGATCCACAACAATAGTATCACCCACTGGGGTGGATACATGAACATCCAAGGCAAGACAACTACGGGCCGTACCCAAATGATGAGCAAAATAAGAAGACACATACGAATATGTAGACCTAGGATCAAACAAGACAGAAGAATCTCTATGGCAAACTAAAATAATATATGTGATCACTGCATTTGAATCAACAACATCTATCCTATCCAAAAGTGCATAGAAACGTGCCTGACCACCAGTCGATCGCTTATCACTCCTAGGGCGACCTCTAGAAGATTGACCCCTGCCCCTACTAGCCTAGGATGGTGCTAAAGTAGATGCAGCTGAAGAGGAGGGCTGATCCCTCTGCTGAGACCTACCCCTGCGAAGTCGAGGACACTGCCTCCTAATGTGTCCAAACTCTCCATACTCAAAACAACTGCACAGCGCTGGAGAAGGGGACTGAAGGGAACCTCTCACCGCAGATGAACCCTGGGCTGAAGAAGAAGGTGCTGAACTCTGAGTTAGGAGGGTGCTGAGTGAAGAATGGCCCTGCTGATAACCCTGACGGCCACAGACGGAAGAAGCTCCACTGTGCTCTAGGTGACCTGACTTAGGAGGTCTAGATGAACGACCTCTGCCCTGATGAAACTGGCCCCTGGATGGAGCACCACTATAGCTGCCCAAACCTCGAGGCCTCTTGGACTCCCTCTTCTCTCGCACTCAGCGATGATCTGCCTCAATCTGGCGTGCCATATACACAACCTCCACGAAGGATGCTGCCACTACACTCTCACCGGTCATCAAGATACGAATAGAATAGTTAAGGCCATCTTTGAATCACCTGATCCTCTCCCGATCTGTCGGGATCATCCATGTAGCATGTCTGGCTAACTGAGTATACCTCAACTCGTTCTAAGTCACTGTCATATCACCCTGAACTAGCCACTCAAACTGGCGGCGCAGCTCCTCTTTATGGGACTACGACACATATTTCTCTAAAAAGAGAGTAGAAAATTGCTGCCAAGTAAGGGTGCTGCCCCTCAGGCCTACGCCTCGCGAACGCCTCCCACCATATGAATGTTGGCCCTGAAAAATAGAATGTAATAAAAGAAACTCCACTAGACTCAAGAAACCCCATTGTACGTAATATCCTCTAATACTTGTCCAAGAATCCCTGGGCATCCTTACCCTCAGTACCACTGAATGTAGGTGGTTGAAGTCTGCCAAATGTGTCTAACCGACATTGCTGATCATCAAGCATCACCGGAATAACGTACCCAAGGGCTGGCACAACTGGCGCAACTGGAACAGCCAGTGCAACTACTTGATCTGGGGCTGCCTCTGGCGTCTGAAGTCCCTGCACAACCTACTCTAGTGTGTGAGCTATGGGGGTCTAATGACCACCCCTGGTCTGAGTTTCGCTTCGGTAGTAGTAGCTGAAACTGCCTGAACCAACCTAGTGCAAATAAGTAATATTTGGGCCAATGCCTCCTGAAGGCCAGTAATAACAGTAGGCACTGCCGGTGCCTAAGCGGGTGCTACTGGAGCCTCAACCACTAGGGGCTGATCCTGAATACAGGCGACATGTGGGTGTACAGGCACTGCCCCTGCTCCTCTACCACGACCACGACCACGGTCGCGACCACAACCGCTAGCTAGTTGTTATGGTGGTCGTCCACCTCGTCTGGTAGCACGTGTCCTCGCCATCTGCGAGAGAATAGAATACAGAAGTTCAGTTCTCGGGACAACAAAACTGCATGACAAGAGTTCAATAATATGAAGTGTTTCCTAAAAGGTTTGCAGCCTACCGAGGATAAATACAGACGCCTCCGTACCAATCCGTGAGACACTACTAACCGGCTCAAGACTCATGAGGCCTAGTAACCTAAGCTCTAATACCAACTTGTCATGACCCAAAAACCCGATCGTGATGGCACCTAACACATTGCTAGGACATCCTGACCAATCTTACATAATACCGAGCTACCAGCTCTCATCCTTTATTTCAAAATCAATAACAATGACAAACAAAGTACAAATTAAAATTTAGCATAAGTCACAAAAATATCCCAATAACAGCATAACACCTCCCACGGAATCTTGGGTCACAAGTCAAGAGCCTCTACCAGAGAATATAGCAAGGATACTATATACATTGTATATCTAACAACCGCGGAAAAAGTCTAAAAGTAAAGGAAAAAAAAGGGAAAGTCGGGTCCTGCAGACGCCAAACAGCTACCTCGATAGTCCGAATATAAACTCTAGAACAGCTGGAGAATCAACCCTACTGGGATGTACCTGGATCTGCACACAAGGTGCTTGAAGTAGAGTGAGTACTTCCAACTCAGTGGTAATAAGCATGTATAATGATATTGAAGGTAAGAACACCCAATAGTACCATACAGTAAAGATATACAATACCTCTTTTTATCCTTTTTAACAGTATAAGTCTCAGAGAAAGCAATAACAGCAAAATCAGTACAGCAGATATGACTAAATGTAATGCAGATGCATGAACATGACCACTACAGTGCGTAGTCTGATCCATTTGGGTAGCCGCTCTCACCGTGGGAGTTCAGACTCCGGAGGGGCTCCTACAACCCAAGCACAATATCAGTGACATATGCTGCGGCGTGCAGCCCGATCCAATACCTGTCCAGCTACATGCAATGCAAGCCTCAAAGGCACAATTAATTTTAATTTTTAAATCCGCTTAACAGAAATAATAGAAATCAGTGTTAAGAAATTTCAGAGTTTGAAAAATCATTTTAGACAATGTTTAGCTTAGGACTGATATCATGAAAACATGTTATAATCATAGAAGCAATAATAATGATCCTCACGGGATCCAAATAACTGGCACACAGCCCAAATATATCCAGAACCATCCAAGTAGGAGGTTTACCGGCTCATTTATAGCCAACAACACAGTACAATGCCACACGGTCGGACTAAGCCATAGTCCCTAATTACAATCGACCCCGCACTCGTTGTAGAGTATGTGTCTCTCCTTAATACAGCGTCATGTAGTGATATACCGGGGTTTCAAACCCTCAGGTCATCATCCACACCTATTACTCACTTCGAACCGGCTCAAAAACTAGTCCGCAATACCTTTCCCTCGAGAATCGACCTCCACGGGTGCCAAATATGATCAAACCCAATAGGAATACATCAAATAGGCCAATCGAACATAAACCAATCGAAATAACTCAAAATACACCCAAAAATACAAAGTTGCAAAAACCCGAGCCCTAGGCCCGCTTCTCGAAAAATTATGAAATTTACATTTTTAGAATTCTCGTCTCGCCACGAGTCCATACATATAAAATTTATCAAAATCGAAGTCTATTTTCCCCTTCAAATCATCAATTTACATTTTCTTAGGCTTCAAGCAAAAACCTCCATTTTACACTTTGATTCCTCCAATTTTCAGTGATTTAGATGAAGATTCTAGAATAAAATCACGTAATTAGTCTATAAAACTAACCTCCAATTGAAAACTAGGTGAAAATCTCTTAATCCCTCATCGACTAGCTTCAAACCTTGCCCAACAATGGAGAAAAAATGATTTTGCTCGCGGATGAAATGTCCTTAAACCCTTCTGTCCGCCCAGTTAATTACCCAATGCGATCGCATCACCAGACCTGCGATCATATAGTACAAATTTTCCACCATCCCAAAAAGGCTTATGTGATCGCACTCAATACCCCGAGATTGCATAGAACAAACACCTCACCTGGGACCCCTGGCCAAATACCCTATCCGAACGCATAGATACCTCTGTGATCGCGGAACACAAAGTCCCTCAACTATGCGATCGCATACACCTGATCGTGATCGTATAGAACAAAAAATAGAGCCTCCCCCAAACCTTCTATGCTATCGCAACACACTCCCTGCGATCGCATTGAACAAATACCCTGCAACATATGACAACAAAATCTGATCCTTAGCTTAACCAAAAATGATCCGTTTGGACCTCCGGAATCACCTCGATGCCCCCGGGACCTCAACCAAAACCACCAACCTACTCCAAAACATGATACAAACTTGTTACAATCATAAAAACACATCCTTAAACACAAAAAATATCAAATCAAGGCGGATTCAAGCCTAAGTTTCAACTAAAACTTCCTAAACCGACATCCAATCAAAAACCTATACAAATGATGTCCGAATGAACTAAACATTTGCAGACATATCCAAAATTACCTAACGAAACTACTGCAACTGTCAGAATTGCATTACGACCCCGGATCAAAATTTCACATATCAACCAAATTCCACCAAAATTTCAACTTATCCAATTCAAGCCTATTTCTATACCAGACCTCCAAATTCAACTCCGATCGTTCCCCTAAGTCACAAATCACCTCCTGAAGCTAACCGAACCACTCGAATCCATATTCGAGTCCTCTAACCACATACTGAACTTCAGGTTGACTTTTCTGAAATAAACTTCATTCTAAAAGGCTATATGCCTTATTTTCAACCAGAATCAATCCAAATTCACCCGATAAACTCTAATACTGATATAGAACATGAAAAACATAATAAGGGAAAATGGAGCGGTAAATCTCGTGAAGACGGGTCGGGTCGTCACAATACCCTAAATTTGAATCATGGTATATAAATGGTAATTTGGTATACTGCAATGTAATTAATACATACATTAAACATAGATGGTAATAAAGTTTCATATATGGTATAGGAAGGTAAAAATTTCTTTAAAAAAGGTGGAATTGTTAAAAATTAAAAAATAAATGAATATTGAAACATCTTATAAAGACAAAAACGAGACAAGAAAGCTAAATAACTAAGGGGTTTAAATAGAAGAATATATATATATATATATATATATATATATATATATATATATATATATATATATATATATATATATATATATATATATATATATATATATATATATATATATATATACGATTATTTAGAAAATAAGCTTGGTAACTCCATCATTTGGGCATCTAACGAGTGAAGAATTGGGTCATGATCACTTTTCTCTAGTGGGTAGATATGTATTATCACTTTTAATCCATGTCAGAAACTATTAACATCCGATAATCGAATTTTTTTTTATTAAATTTGTATAATTTTTGTGCTTATATACATATATATATATATATATATATATATATATATATATATAGTCGTGATCACTTTTCGGTAGTGGGTAGATAGGTATTTTCACTTTTAGTCCATGTCGAAACTATTTATATCTGATAATCGAAAAAGTGTATAAAACTTATATATATATATATATATATATATATATATATATATATATATATATATATATACAACCTTTTTAAGAATTATTTAAATAACTTACAACCACTTCTCAAAAATTACATATAATACAACTTATGTTAAATCTTAACTTTTTAATTTAATTATAGTTAAATATTCATCCCTAATATCTCTCTCTAAAAACTCATTATTGAAACTAAAAAATAGGGATTATTGTGATGATCTGCCACATCATCATGCCACATAGGCACCATTTGGCATATATTAATGCCATGTGGCAGCTTACATAAGAAGAAGGCTAGTATTTGTGAGAAGATTCTAGAGATGTATGGATATTTCCTTAGGAAGAACCTAGATCTTTATGAATTTGTTAGGAAAGTCCTTGAAATCTTCTAGGCTTGTAGAGAATTCTAGAGAATGGACTTATTTGTAAATATGAAAGGACTTGTAGAACAATTATTATTTACATACTAGCCCCTAGGTGATTAGTATAAATAGGGGAAATTCATTTGTAATTCATCAATCAAGAAAACAATTCAAGTTCTCTTTAATACAAAGCTTCCTTTAACATTTCTCTTGTGTTCTTTCTTCCATTCTCTTAGCGATCCTGAGTGTTGTAAGGCTGACTTGGCATAGCAAGAATGTGAGTGAGTTGTCAAGTGCCCACGTGTACTTAGTTAACAACTAAGGACGTGACAACGTGGTATCTGAGCGAAGGTTTAAACTAAGGGAATGGCGAACGATGGAGAAATTAACGCTGGGAAGACCCAAGTCAACGTCATCCAGGATGTTGCTGGCAAGAGCGGCCGTGGAAAAAAGAGGAATGCCACCAACAAGAGTTAGGATGTGCCACCCGATGTTGTGTCAAACAAATGGCTTACATCCCAAGAATCGTCTGCCACTGAGGCATGCGAGGATGAAGTAGAGGTCCTGCTCGAGGACGTCTCGCTCGGTAAAGAGTGGGTGATGAGGATGAACGGGGGGATGGATGTCGTAGAGTTCTTCGACCAATGCTTGGGGAAGGTGGAAGGCACCTTAGCGTTCTTGAGGGGCACACTCTTAAAGAGATTGAGAGTATCCGAAATGACTTGGAGGGACGTACACATACCGAGATGGAACTAAGGCAAACCATCACTGCCTTAGAGTGCATACTTATGGAGGCTTTGAGTACTATCGATGCTATGAAGGCAAAGATAGATTCACGCGAGGAGCATGTTAATGCTGGCGTGACCGAGGCAGTCAGCAATGTAGTGGTAACGAGAGAGACCAAGATCGATGCTCCCAAACCACTGGTGTTCAAAGGTGTTCGTGATGCACAAGATGTGGAAAATTTCCTTTGGCACTTGGAGAACTACTTCAGGCACGGCAAAGTGAGGGACGACGAGGCAAAGATGAACACTGCGGTATTATACCTCTCAGAGACTGCCATGCTTTGGTGGAGAAGGAAGAAGTCGGATGTGGATAAAGGCCTATGTACTATTAGCACATGCGATCAATTCAAAGACGAGTTCAAGCGACAATTCTTTGCAAACAATGTCTTGTATGAGGCAAGGCGCAAGCTTAGGGAATTGAAGTAAACAGGGAGCATACGTAACTATGTCAAGGAGTTCACTACCCTTATGCTTCAAATCCCCAACCTGACCAATGATGACTTGTTGTTCCACTTCATGGACGGGTTGCAAAATTGGGCTAAGGAGGAGTTGCAACACCGACAAGTCACTGATATAGACCAAGACATAGTATAGGTCGAGTCATTGATGGATTTCAGGCATGACAAGCATAACAAAGGCAATGGCAAGAAAGGCAAGGATATATATCAACAATACTCTAAGACTCAAGATTCCAAAAAGTCTAGTGGTCATCGAGGCTACACCGAGAAGAAGGAACATGCCAAGATGAAGGGATACTACATATGCGGAGGGCGCACGGCTTCAGGAATTGTCCCGACCTAAAGAGCCTCAACGCCATAGTCAGTGAACAAAAGGAGCAGCCGCAAGGTGAGAGTTCGGGAACTGCATAGTTGGGTATGATTGAATTATGTGGTGCTGTCACAAAGCAAGATATCCAACCTACTGAGAGTGGCAATCGGTACGTGGATCTAACCATCAACAACAAGCCCGCTCGTGCAATGGTAGATACTGGAGCAACTCACAACTTCGTGATTGTGGCTGCCGCAAAGAGACTAGAATTGAAGCTTGCCCCAACCAACTCTCGCGTCAACACCGTGAATGCCAAGGTACAAAATGCTCGCGGGGTAGCTAATGGAGTAGGCATCAAATTGGGATCTTGGAAAGGTACGACAAACTTTTACCGTAACCGCTATGGATATATTTGACATCATACTCGGGCAAGAGTTCTGTATACATTGTCATACTTTTATTGACCCTACCTCCAACGTCTTTTGGTTATGGAGTGAGAAGGAGCCTGCATGGTACCTACAATGACTATGCCACACGGACAGATCCAAGCACAAATCTCAGCTATTCAGGTTGTCAAGGGGATCAAGAAAGGGGATCCAACGTTCGTGGCAACCATTGCAAGTCTAGAGGATGATATGAGTTTCCAAGAGACATTGCCGCCTTGCATGGAGAAGTTTCTTGAGGAAAATAGAGATGTCATGCCCGAGGAGTTGCTTAAGCACTTGCCACCAAGGCGAGAGGTAGATCACACGATTGAGTTGGAACCAGGGGCTAAACCAGCTTCATTTTCCCCATATCGTATGGAACCGCACGAGCTAGAGGAGCTCAAGAAACAATTGAAAGAGTTACTGGATGATGGTCACATTCGCCCATCAAAGGCACCTTTCGGCGCACCAGCATTGTTCCAGAAGAAGAAGGATGGATTGTTGCACTTGTGCATAGACTACCGAGCACTTAATAAGGTTACAGTGAAGAATAAGTACCCGATCCCACTCATTGATGACTTGTTCGATAGACATGGGCAAGCCAAATACTTTACCAAGGTGGATCTTCGAAAGGGCTACTACCAGGTTCGCATTACTGAAGGGGATGAGCCAAAGACAGCATGTGTGACAAGATATGGAGCCTTTGAGTGGTTGGTGATGCCCTTCGGCTTAACCAATGCACCGGCCACATTTTGCACCCTTATGAACAAGATCTTTCATCCCTACCTTGATCGGTTCATGGTAGTCTACCTAGATGACATAATCATCTATAGCAAAACCTTGGTGGAACACATGGAGCACTTAAGAAAAGTTTTCCAAGTCTTGTGGGAGAACGAGCTATACATCAAAAGGGAGAAGTGCGAGTTTGCACAATCAAAGGTGCACTTCTTAGGCCATGTCATTAGCAATGGCGAGCTACGCGTGGACGAGGCTAAGGTACGTGCTATCTAGGAGTGGGAGTCACCTACAAAGGTAACTGAGTTGAGATCCTTCCTTGGCATTGTTAAAGACTATCGTCGGTTCATCAGTGGCTACTCAGCAAAGGCCGCCCCATTGACGGAGTTGCTAAATAAGAACAATCTGTGGGTTTGGACGGGGCAATGTCAAAAGACGTTTGAAGGCCTTAAGGCAGCGGTAACAGAGGAGCCAGTATTGGTATTACCTGACTTTGCCAAGACATTTGAGGTGCACACAGATGCCTCAAACTTCGCTATTAGGGATGTCCTAATGTAGGATAAGTATCCCATAGCATTTGAGAGCCACAAGTTAATTGAGACAGAGCGGCGTTACACGGTGCAAGAGAAGGAAATGACTGCAATTGTGCATTGCATTCGTACATGGAGACATTATTTTCTCTGGTCGAGGTTCGTGGTCAAGACCGACAATGTGGCTACAGCTACTTTCAAACGCAGAAGAAGCTCACACCAAAATAGGCTAGGTGGAAAGAATTCTTGGCCGAGTTTGATTATGTGCTAGAGTATAAGCCGGTGAAGGTAATGTTGTAGCTGATGCCTTGAGACGGAAAGCCGAGCTTGCTGCCATCACTTCAGCAACTTGGGACATTCGTGAGGCTATAAAAGAAGCCATGGAACATGATCCAGCAGCCAAACAACTTATCGAGTTAGCTAACTAGGGCAAGACGAGACATTTTTGGGTAGAAAACGGCATATTACTTATCACGGGTCAGCGGGTCTACGTGCCTAAGTTTGGAGACATCAGACAGCGGATCATAAGGGAGAATCATGATACAGGTGGGCTGGTCATCCAGGCCAACGTCGCACTAGGGCCTTGGTTGAGTCAGTCTACTATTGGCCAGCCGTGCGAGATGACATAGAGTGCTATGTGCAGAATTGTCTTGTCTGTCAACAGGACAAGGTTGAACAAAAATAAGCCGGAGGACTTTTGGAGCCATTACCAGTTGCAGAGTGTCCATGGGAGAGTGTGACTATGGACTTTATCACTTGCCCGCCTCACCAGGTTTCACAGCTAAGGAAGCCGCCAAGTTATTCTTTAAGAACATGGTGAAGTATTGGGGCTTACCAAGGCATATCATTAGTGATCGAGACCCCCGCTTCACTGGCAACTTTTGGAGAGAGTTGTTCGACAAACTAGGCACGGAACTGCACTTTCCTACTAGTTTCCACCCACAGACGGATGGACAAACGGAACGGGTCATTTATCAGAAAGATTGGGCAACGCTCCTAGACATCGCCCAATTCTCTTATGACTTACAACGGAGTGAGTCCACGAGGCGGACACCATTTGAGCTAGCCACATGCCAACAACCACAAACTCCACATTCATTACCAGCCGCCTTCGAGGGAAAGAGTTTGGGGGCTTATCATATGGTCAAATGATGGGAGGAGCAGCTCGACACTGCTAAGTCCTACTTGGATAAGGAAGATAAGAAGATGAAGAAGTTTATGGACCATAAACGGCGTCCCACAGACTATAGAGTTGGGGACATGGTCATGGTGAAGTTTAACCCAAGACAGTTCAAGGAACTACGGGGCATGCATCAAAATTTAATTCGCAAGTATGAAGGGCCGTTTAAAATTGTCGCCAAGGTAGGCAAGATCTCTTACAAGCTTGACATGCCATCATATCTTAAGATCTACCATGTCTTCCATGCCAGCATGATTAAGCCATATCATGAAGATAAGGATGATCCGAGTAGGAGCCAATCAAGTAGACTGCCAATGACTATCACCTCCTCACATGATCGGCATATTTAGTCTATCATAGATTACCAAGCCAGGCAAAAAAAGGGCAAAAAGCGACCTTTATGTTCCTCGTCCATTGGAAAGGTCAATCACCGGAGGAGGCCACGTGGGAACGATATGAGGATTTATGGTAATTCAAAGATAAGATCCGAGAGTTTATGCAGCAGCATTGCGCCGTGGTCATCGCAATATTAGGTGTTGGAGAGTGTGATGATCCGCCATATCATCATGTCACAAAGGTGCCATTTGGCATATATTAATGCCATGTGGAAGCTTACATAAGAAGAAGGCTAGTATTTGTGAGAAGATTCTATAGAAGTATGGACATTTCCTTAGGAAGAACCTAGATCTTTATGAATTTGTTAGGAAAGTCCTTGGAATCTTCTAGGCTTGTAGAGAATTCTAGAGAATGGACTTATTTGTAAATATGGAAGGACTTGTAGAATAATTATTATTTACATACTAGCCCCTAGGTGATTAGTATAAATAGGGCACTACTAAAAAATTAGTCTACGGTAACGGTTGGACAACAGTCCCGGTAGACTACCAAACTATTGCTGTAGGGATTTCGGAATAGTTTACCAACCATTACATCAGTCGGCGTGACCATAGGGATACTGCAACGGTTATTGAAACGGTTTGTATGGCCGTGCCAATAGATATGCCTATACTAACGGTTTTGCCCCCCCCATCTGTTGGAACATTTTTTTTTTCAATTGGAACGGTTTAAAACCGTTACTATATTGTTTATACAACGGTTCTTAGCCGTTGCCATATTATATAGAACAATACTATGTAAGATATTGCTACGGTTATTTTGGATATAGCAACAATTTCTTTAAGTTATCGTAACGGTTTTATTTGTATTTGGAACAGTTTTGTAGATCATTTTGGAACGGTTTACATTGTCTATTGGAACGCCATTTATATCCTATTGCAACGGTTTACATTGTCTAATAGAACGCCAATTATATCCTATTGCAATGGTTTACATTGCCTATTGAGACGCCATTTATATGCTATTGCAACGGTTTACATTGTCTATTGGAACGCCATTTATATCCTATTGCAACGGTTCAGATAGGCTATTTTATCAATTCAATTAAAACCACAATATAGCACCTGTTATAAGTAAAATTTATACATAAAATAAATTATAATAACACTAAAATTGAAATACATCATAAAATGAAACTATTAATAATATAAAATTATCCATCAAGCAAATAATAAAAGGGTAAATAAGTTTCAAAAAATATTGGTAACAAAATATTCCTAGAACATTCATCTATAACAATTCAAAATTATCTCAAGTAAGGTCTAGTTCTTCATCGTCTTCATCATCCATTTCTTGATCTACTCGACCTACAAAATAAGATAAATAAAGTTATTATCCTTCAGTAGTGCCTTCAGACTTCAAATAATGCAGCACATAGCCCAACATTCTCTCAATTTCATATAAGTACTGTACTAATCAATCCCTTAATATGGGTGGAAGAGACTCCATTTCCAATTGCAGTTAAACCACAAAATTAAAACAAAAAGGAGTTGTTAAAGATGAGGATGTCTTAAGTATTTAGAACACTAGGCAAGTCAGCCCGGGCTCACCATATCCAAAAACAAAATGCAGTTGTAAATCAAGCCCATAACAGTCAAAAGGAATGGAAAATCAGGCCTATAACAGGTGTAGAAGAACTCTTCACACGACTAACAGTGAACACAAGATAGTAATACTCGGAAACAAATATATATATATATATATCACAGTAAAACCAAAACATAGATTAATAATTAATCTTGTAGATATGTAGAAATCAACCAAAGGGCAAAAGGGTTACTCGATCGACTGGAGTGCCGCATTACTATCAAACATGAGCTTCTTGGTTCTAGAGATGTACTTTGTTTTGAAAATATTTATCATCTTCTTAAGCACCAAATATTAAGTTCTTGAACCATAATCTCAAGTATATTAAGTTTAGTGCTAAGAATCATGAAAATTGAACCCATTTGATCCACCTCTGAATTGACAATGTAGAAGACAGACATAACATACCGTGTTTATCAGGAAGAAGAACATAGATGATTCTGGAACCATAATTAGAGACTTTAACAGATAAATCCCCTTTCTTGATCTCATATATCCCTATTTTTCGCCATCTAACACTAGCCGCAACCAACAGATAAAAAATGAACAAATAGATCAACAATAGACTAATCTTTGACATAGAGAACTCCAGTGTTTTGCTCTTCAGTTTTGGAAATATGCAGCACTCCAATTTTGAGATGAGTTTAACTTATTATCCGCATGTGTTCAAGACAGAATTTGTCCCATAGGGATACCGCAATGGTTATTGCAACGATTTGTATGGCCGTGCCAATAGATATGCATATAGCAACGGTTTTGCCCCCATCTGTTGGAACGATTTTTTTCTTCAATTGGAAAGGTTTAAAATCGTTACTATATTGTTTATAAAACGGTTCTTAACCATTGCCATATTATATAAAACAATTCTATGTAAGATATTGGTACGGTTATTTTGGATATAGCAATGGTTTCTTTAAGCTATCGTAACGGTCTTAGTTGTATTTGGAACGGTTTACATTTTCTATTGGAACACCATTTTTATCTTATTGCAATGGTTTACATTGTCAATTTGAACGCCAATTATATCCTATTGCAACGGTTTACATTGTCTATTGAGATGCCATTTACATGATATTGCAACAGTTTACATTGTTTATTGGAACGCCATTTATATCCTATTGCAATGGTTAAGGTAGGCAATTTTATCTATTCAATTAAAACCAAAATATAGCACCTGTTATAAGTAAAATTTATACATAAAATAAATTATAATAACACTAAAATTTAAATACATCATAAAATGAAACTATTAATAATATAAAATTATCCATCAAGCAAATAATAATATCCATAAAGCAAATGTTCTACCCCATGAGTGCATAAGTTTAGTACATTTCAAAAGGTTAAATACGTTTCAAAAAATGTTGGTAACAAAATATTCATCTATAACAATTCAAAATTATCTCAAGTAAGGTCTAGTTTTTCATCGTCTTCATCATCCATTTCTTGATCTAGTCGACCTACAAAATAAGATAAATAAAGTTATTATCCTTCAGTAGTGCCTTCAGACTTCAAATATGGCAGCACATAGCCCAACATTCTCTCAATTTCATATAAGTACTGTACTAATCAATCCCTTAATATGGGTGGAAGAGACACCATTTCCAATTGCAGTTAAACCACAAAATTAAAACCAAAGGGAGTTGTTAAAGATGAGGATGCCTCAAGTATTTAGAACACTTGGTAAGTCAGCCCGGGCTCACCATATCCAAAATCAAAATGGACTAGTAAATCAGGCCCATAACAGTCAAAAGGAATGGTAAATCAGGCCCATAACATGTGTAGAAGAACTCTTCGCACGACTAACAGGAAACACAAGATAGTATTACTTGGAATCAAATATATATATCACAGTAAAACCTAAACATAGATTAATAATTGATCTTGTAGATATGTAGAAATCCACCAAAAGGAAAAAGGGTTACTCGATCGACTGGAGTGCCGCATTACTATCAAACATGAGCTTCTTGGTTCCAGAGATGTACTTTGTTTTGAAAATATTGATCATCTTCTTAAGCACCAAATATTAGGTTCTTGACCCATAATCTCAAGTACATTAAGTTTAGTGCTAAGAATCATGAAAATTGAACCCATTTGATCCACATCTGAATTGACAATGTAGAAGACAGACATAACATACCGTGCTTATAAGGAAGAAGAACATAGATGATTCTGGCACCATAATTAGAGACTTTAACAGATAAATCCCCTTTCTTGATCTCATATATCCCTATCATTCGTCCTATAAAACTAGCCGCAACCAACAAATGAAAAATGAACAAATAGATCAACAACAGACTAATCTTTGACATAGAGAACTCCAGTGTTTTGCTCTTCAGTATTGAAAATATGCAGCACTCCAATTTTTAGATGAGTTTAACTTATTATCTGCATGTGTTCAAGACAGAATTTGTCCCATAGGGATACTGCAACGGTTATTGCAACGGTTTGTATGGTCGTGCAAATAGATATGCCTATAGAAACAGTTTTGCCCCCCATCTGTTGGAACGTTATTTTTTTTTTATTGGAACGGTTTAAAACTGTTACTATATTGTTTATACAACAGTTCTTAACCGTTGCCATATTATATAAAACAATACTATGTAAGGTATTGCTACGTTTATTTTGGATATAGCAACTGTTTCTTTAAGCTATCGTAACAATTTTATTTGTATTTGGAACGGTTTTGTAGATCATTTTGGAAAAGTTTACATTGTCTATTGGAACACCATTTATGTCCTATTGCAACGGTTTACATTGTCTATTAGAACACCAATTATATCCTATTGCAATGGTTTACATTGTCTATTGAGACACCATTTATATGTTATTGCAACGGTTTGCATTGTCTATTGGAACGCCATTTATATCCTATTGCAACAGTTTAGGTAGGCTATTTTATCAATTAAATTAAAACCAAAATATAGCACATGTTATAAGTAAAATTTATAGATAAAATAAATTATAATAACACTAAAATTTAAATACATCATAAAATGAAACTATTAATTGTGAGCACGTGATTTTTGCCCTAAGCAAACAAATTCTAATATAAATATAAAAATAAGGTTTTTGATGTGCAATTGTGTGTTTTAATTGAAATACTTGTGTGTTGTTAAAATATGTTTGAAATTAAAACTACAAAAGAATCAATTAGAAAATATCACAAAAAATATGGAAAATTAGAAAAAATCAACAAAAATACAAAAATACCGGAAAAACAAAAAGAAAATGGCAAAAATATCATAGAATACCAGAAAAATCAGGAAAATAGGGAAATAAAAGAAATATAACAATTGAAAATATATACTAAAAGAGAAAATTAAATACAAAAGAAAAATACCAAGAAAATAATTAAAATATAAGAAAAATAAAAAAATACAATAAAATTTGGGCTGAAAAATACATAAAAGACACAGGCCCAAACGTGTAAAAGGCCCAAGAGACCAGCCGTCCGTCTAAGCTTCTAACTAAATGATGAAATATAGGGCCAATTCAATCATCACCGTTGATGAAATTAATCCAACAGATCACGTAAGGCAGCTCAATTAAAAACAAAACAACGTCGTATTTGAAGTTAATCCTGGCCATGCAAAATAATGATCAAACGGATGATTTTGAGTCTCATAAAGAATTGAACGATGTAGCATTGTGAAGTAATCCTGGGCGTCCATGTTTGAGCATCTAACGGATTTAAAGAGACCTCTCATTTAATGGAACGATGTTGTTTTAAGGGGAGAAAACCTGGCCATTGATCTCAGTTGATCCAAAGGCCAGGATCACACGAGACTAAGGGAGTATATAAATGCCAATCTCCCATTCAAAGCGATACAAACACACTAATATTACACATATTAGAAACCCTAGCCGCCCTTCTTCGTCTTCTTCATCCCTTAGTCTCTCATGGAGACTGGCCGGACTGGCCATGAATCGCCGCCGTCTCCGGCCCAAAAAACCACCCAATACCTATCCCCAACCCCCATACACCACAACCACTATAAAACCTTAGAAAACCAAAAATCCCCCCTTCTTTCTATAAAGTTCGGTTCCAGGAACCCTAGCCGGCGACCTCAAACCTATGAATCAGGCTTAAATCTTTACACCATAAGACCACCTCGAAGAGAACTTTCACCCAATCTAGGTGGCTGGTCTCGAATCAGGCTGGAACTGTTCAAATATAGCAAAGAAGCTCGCCGGAACCGTACTCCATCGAGCACCCAAAACAAACCCTACCCCCAAAACCTCTCAAACAAACCCCATACCACCCCTTACCCACCAAAACTCCAAAAAGAAGCTCCATCGGGAAAAGCTAACATTCAGAAGACTTTAAGTCTTCAAGAACATTTGAGGTCTGGAAATAACGAAAGAAAGAGAAAGAAGAAATAAAGAAGAAGGAAAGAAAGAAAAGAAAGAAAGAAAAAAGAATGGAAAAGAAATCCTAAAAAAGCTAAGTTCTCACTACCTATCTTCTTCTTTGTCTGTTTGCCTTCTGTAAATGTTTTGATGTTCTTATTAGCCTGTGTTCGTTGCATGCTTAAGATCTATTCTATTTCATTACACATGCCTAGTCTGTTATAGCGTTTTAGGGTTTTAATGATTATTACACATGAATCATGGTTAAATAGGCTTCTTTATATGTTTTGTTCATCATGCCTTGTCTGAAATTATGCTTTGATTAATTGGGATTCAACCATTATAAAAATTTCTCTCTGAGTTCTAGTTGATTGGAAATTGATTTACGATTAAGGCTATGTGTGCAATATAACATGAATTGGCTATATTTGTAATCTGATTCATCTGTTAGACCATTCTGCATCTTGTGATGCTTTTATGATTTTGGTTATAGCTGTAAAGATCTAGGGTTAGTTCTGAAAGCTAAAGTAGATATGGCTATTCCTGAAATGATTATGTCTGTTTGTTAAGATGGCTATTCCTGAAATGATATGAATTGATTATACTATTAAGTGGTTAGTTTTGCAACCTATTTTTGATTAGTTACTTTGTGGTTACATTTTAAATAAGATTGGGTCTGTTAAATGGGGTTAAACTTGAAGGGGGTTTGGGGTCTGAACCTAGCTAAGTCTTAAAATAGTTTGAAAATTGACTGTTAGTTAAATTAAACATTAAACCTAGTCTACCCTAACCTTAGTAGGTCGGGTAAATAGATTAAAATAATAAGGGTATAATAGAGAACAATAAACGGCATGATTGAGGATTTAATAAAGCATATAGGGATAGAAAAGACTTTACTACCTAGTATTTTTGAGATTAACCACAAAATAAAGGGTAGAATAGGCATAATAAAATGGAAGTATTGAAATTAAACTTAGCAAGTGAGGGCAGCCTAGTAAAGTACCCCCAATAGAACATAGAAGAACTACCTAGAGCCTTCCAGCAAGGGCTGGAAGGCATTTCGACACACAATTTAGGGAATTAAAGTGTAAATAATTGAAAAATAAAGGGGAGGGTATTAGAAATAAGTTATTTGAATTTTTCCCTCAAATTTTACCCCAAATCAGTTTATACATAGGCTTCAAGTAAGCCTGAAAAAGGTGTTACAATTTGGTTCTAAGGTTGAATATTCTGCATTCTACAAAAAGGGTTCTAAGTTTAAGATACTAAAGTTCTAATTGATTGCATTGGGTATTAATCTGGAGTTTTGTTGGAGTCTACTGTTCTTCAATTTTGCTGGATTCTACTTGAGCTCTTCGATTCTACTTGTTGATTTGCTGGACTGCTGAATTTTGGAATTCTATTTGCTACTCTAGTGCTGCTCTATTGTTGCTACTTTCCTGACTATTCTTCATCCTCAACCTAGACTCATAGATTATTTTTGGTGAACCAGGTACACTCTTATTTCTGAAGATGTAACTGCATATTGGTTGAAGAAATGAAAACTATATGAGCTTTGGATGATGTCACTTCTATTTTCGTTTTCATTGTGCAATTAATACCTATTAGAATTATTTTAATTTAGTAGGATGGTTTGTAATAATTAATACTTGTATGAAGTCGAAACGAAATAAGTAGATAGCATAGTAGTAATATATAAGTACATACAGCTATCACTTAATCTAGGCTCGAAATAGGTTAACATATGAATTTAATTAACCTAGAGAAACTGGATAAACAGATAAGCTGGTAATCAACTACTTTTCACTAACTAAGATTGATTAGTTCATAAAAGAAATGAGTAGAGGAGTTTAAATTGTTTTGTCATTAAAACTCGTTTAACAATAATTTTCAATAATATAAGTTAGAATCCTGTAATTAATAATAGTTCAAACCTTTTTTGTTAGTATTATCATCATTGTTTAAGTACTTGAAATAGAAGTATTATTACTTAAGTCCTGTTAATGTTTAATTAGTGATTAGAGTTCACAATTAGTATTGATAGACATGTATTCCAGAACTTTATGAAATGAAAATGAATTTTGTTGATCTATTCTGTTATTCGAAGATTGATTATTTCGATTCTGAATTGAAATTATATTCCTGTTATACAATTTGTCTGTTTATTCTGGGCCTGGACAAAAACAAAGGCCCAGATCTGAAGCAGTGATGCTCGCATATACTGGGTTCCAGAAGTCCAGTTGCGCATAAGGGACTATTAATACAGTCCAGAAGTCCAGGCCTGGAAATAAATAGTTGGCCTGGACATAATAACAACGGGTTCAAAAAATACCAAAAACTATAACATAATTAGGAGAATCAACATAAATAGCAAACGTAGTATTTGATAGGTTTGGACTTATAAAATAACGGGATGAGCCTCGTATAAAATGAAAAACACGTGGGGCCCCCATATGAACTTTAATAAGAATGTTAGACTCGGGAAGACCGTTTAGCGAATTTCACGGTCTTTCCTAAAGATAATAAGGTGTAGACGTTACAGGCACAACCAAAATATAGATTCCTAAATACGAGTGCACATTTATGTGACTCAAATCTCAAATCCCGGCGAAGCTGAAACGTATTGAAGTCACAAGCATACTGGTTGCGGTGTGACTCGAAATGCGTTTTCGCAACGTTGCAAGTCGTTAAAAATAACATAATGGGACATTCACAGTTGTAACAACATATAAAAAATTCAAATAAATCAAGAACAGTAGTTGAGCGACTGTGCTAAAACCACGGAATCCGGGAGTGCCTAACATCTTCTCCCGGGTTAACAGAATTCCTTATCCAGATTTCTAGTTTCGCAGACTGTAAAAAATAGAGTCATATTTCCTCAGATTCGGGATTAAACCTGTGACTTGGGACACCATTTTCTTCCCATGTGGCGACACTGAAATCTAAATAAATCCCGTTCCGATTGTCCTTCAACTGGAAAAACTCCTTCCCTGTTGTTATTATTATATCCTATCCTGGGGTGTATTAGTAATTAACGGGGTATACTTTATTCTTCAGAAAAAGTAGTAAAAAAGGGAGGAGTGACAGCTCTAGCGACTCTTCTGGGGATAAATAACCCAGAACTTCGGTTCAGGGTTTAAGAATTCGAGCTCGATTAAATTGTCGTTCTTGATATTATTTGATTTCGTTATATGCTTTGATCAATGTGCTACATGTTTATCGCTTTGATATTACGTGAACTGTATATATAAAATTGTGCCTAAAACCCTTCTCTTCTCACCTCCGGGGATGTGCTAACTGGTTGAGACTCCCCTTTCTGTTAGTGTCATAACCTAAATAAGAATTAGAGGCCGAATAAGTTACAAAGCTGAACGACCCCGCGGGGCCCCAGTACGTAGCCCCCTCCTTGATCCGAGTTGTCCACTCGGGTACACGGTCTAGCACTATGAAAATATCAAGATATTGAGCCTTGATTTAAGATGATTATTTGCATCATATCTGACTTAGGGGACTCAACATAGGGGTTGGGTCCGTCTAGGACAGGTGACCCGAAAATCAAAGACCGAGCAAATTATATGTTGCATTTATTTGTCCTCGATTATTATGCGGATCGGCCAAATTCCTGAAAAACAAAAAGAAAGAGAATTTTGGAGTAGAAAAGTATCAAAATATTGACGAAACGCTGTCAAAAATTTGAAAAATTGGTAGAACAATTTTGTTGAAATAATTGGTCACAAAATAATCTGACCGAACTACGCAGGTTTGATTCTCACTACTAGGTGAGATACATAGGCAACCCTTGACGGGTCCAACCACACCTTTTGAAAAATGACCAAAAAATATTAACTTTTCAATAAATCAAAGTGATGTTGTTTTTGGAAATAGCTGAATGTCGAAAGGACGTCGGAAGGCTATTTTTACAAAAATGGCCGCTTTGAAGTCATTTCTTTTTTTAAAAATAATAGCCTTGAAATGTTCAAATATGGAAAGACTAATTCTTTCAAAAGTGATAAAAAATTGTCTTTGAAAAATATATTCCTTTTGAATAAAATTGCCTTTAATAAATGTGCAGGATGAGCACAATATAAAGTAAACCCTTTGTACTAATGAACAAAATCCCTTTGGAGTTGCGGTTATGGTGGAACGATCTAGGCCAAGAGGGACAGGTTTGGGTCAACAGATATCAGAAAGATCTTACTAGGTTGATGGACATAATACCTTGGGGTGATATTATTCGGGCCCTCGTTGCTTGTTGGGATCCTGCACATAATGTGCTCAATTTCTCAGATTTAAACTCACTTCGACATTAGAAGAATCTTCTTATTACATGGGGAAAGGCAAGGTTCCCCTAAAGGACAAATATCCGGTTGCTCCAAGGGCAATTACAGTGCATAGATTCCTCGATTCCCTAAAGATTGGAAGAAACGTTCACAATGAAGACTTGATTCACGTGTTTTGTACGATGAATTTAATTTACCGCAGATATGGTCATATTGGGGGATTTAACGACCCAACAAACAAACTCCGCAGTAAATCTACTCGAGTCAAGTGGGAGGAACATAGGAGATTCGCCTTTATGATGGCCTTTTTGCGATTGATTATATTCCCGAGGAAAAATGGAAATATTGATATAAGGGTCGCCGGAATTGCCAGTACTCTCCTTGTGCAAGACAATAGCACACTGGCATCGATGATAGTGGCTGATATCTTCCGTGCCCTCACATCCTGTAAAGCAGGACATAACTTCTTTGAGGGATGCAATTTACTTCTCCAGATGTGGATGATAGAACATTTGTGCCGTCACCCTCAGTTTTTGAGCTACGGATCATCTGAAAATATGTGTATTGAAGAGTTTTATGTGAGAACAAAAGAAGTTAAGTTGCCAGAAGGATCAAAAGGTTGGATCGCACACTTGTGATCGTTGACTGCTAGCTAGATTGATTGGGCATACGGATAGTTGCCCCTCAACGAGGTGATATACATGCCAACAGAAGGGTCGCATTTTCTGATAATGGGTCTTAAGAGCATCCAGTCTTATTGTCACGACCCAAACCCTGGTCGTGATGGCGCCCAACACAATGCTAGGCAAGCCCGACCATATTATCCCTTAAACCAGCCAGTTACTAATCAAATTAAACTTAAACAGTAAATGATCATATCAGGTGATGAACGAAATGTAAAACATACAAAATACGGTCCCAACCATATCGTGGTGTCACGAGACCGAGCCTCTACAGAATAGCATCCTACTACAACCAAGTCTAGGCAATTAGGAAATCAACAAGATGATAAAGAAGGAGAAACAGGCTCTGCGGACGCTGGCAGCTACCTCGTAATCTCCGCAAAAGTAGACAAGGATCAGCAGCTACAATGTCTCAACTGCTCTCGGGCACCTGTGGATCTGCACAGAAAGTGCAGGGGAGTGGGGTGAGTATATTTCAACTCAGTGAGTAACAATAATAAATAATAACTGAAGGTAAGAACTCATGTGCTATCACTTAGCAGTTCTAAGGCAACCCTCACAGGTACGTCATCACTATAGTAGTACTCTAACCTCCAATCTACGTTTATCTCTACAAGATTCTACACCGAACCAACCCTCACTCGTACCCCTACGGTGTACGGCCATCTCAACATATAAAGACACATACTTATGTCTATAATGTATAAGTGTTTAAGTAGATAGTAGGATATGATTAAGTATAATGCTGCGGCGTGCAGCCCGCTCCAATACATATACCGCTGCGGCGCGCAGCCCGCTCCATTTAACGTCGACGGCGCTCACTGGGGGTGTATACAGACTTCGGAAGGGCTCCCTAGGCCCAAGCACTATAATACTGCGGCGTGCAGCACGATCCACACAAATATTACTGCGGCGTGCAGTCCGATCCAATATATATATGTATATATCTCTATACCTGCTGCGGCGTGCAGCCCGATCCCATAATATACACCAGTGCTCACTGAGAATGTGTGCAGACTCAGACTCCGAAGGGGCTCCTACAGCCCAAGCGCAATAATACTGCGGCGTGCAGTCCGTCCCACATGTATATTACATGTATATTACATGCGGCGTGCAGTCCGATCCAATATATATACTGCTGCGGCGTGCAGCCCGATCCAATATAGGTATATATATATATATAATACCTCATAATGGGTCCTCGACCCTATCCCAGTCAGTATATACTTGGCCTCTCAGGCCCAATATAATATATCACAGTGGGTCCTTGACCCTGTCTCAGTCAATATAGACTTGGCCTTTCAGGCCCACTCAGCTAGAACAGGGAATTCCACCCTAGATAATCTCTCTCAATGTACACATCTAGTACAGGCTCATATTATGCTATACAACTAGAGCTATGGCTGAGTGTATGTTTCCAACATGATATAAGGGTCACCTAGCTCTATATGTTCCCTAATGCTCTACAGATCGGCATAAGGCCCCAAACATGGCTTTTAGCCCTATTGTACAGTTACAATCTCAGTAACAGTCATACAACACAGTATTCTATTAGCCGGGAAGGACCAAGTCCAAGTCCCCAATCACAATGTCACCACACTCGTCTCAAGACGTGTGTCTCATCTCAACATGGCACTGTGAAGTGCTAGTACGGGGTTTCAAACCCTCAGTACATTGTTTACTACCACCACTCACCTCGAACCGGTAGAAGCTTCAATCCGCCTTGCTCTTGCCTCGCAAATCAATCTCCTCGGATGCCAAATCTGCTCAAAATCATAGAGAATGCATCGATATACGCTAATTTCACGAAATTCATTCGAAATAACCCAATTTATATCAAAACCCACAAGTTGTCAAAACCCGACTTTTGGTACACTTGTCGAAAAATTACAAAAATCACATATTCGGAATCCTCATCTCGATACGAGTCTAGGCATATAAAATTTACTAAAATCGGACTTCATTTGCCCACTCAAATCAGTGTTTTTCTTTAATTTAGGCCTAGGTCTCAAACCCACCTTTAATCTTCCATTCACAGGGATTTAACCAAGGAATTCATGATAAAAGCGCGTAATTAAACCACAAAACTTACCTCCGACAATATCCCGATGATCTCCCAGCAATTCCCGTCACTTTCTCACTCTAGAGCTCAACAATGGGGGTTTCTAGGAGTGAAACCCGTAAATGAAATGTTCTGCAATTTAAGGACCTGCCCAGTCATTTAACCCTTCGCGAACGCGACACTACCCACGCGTTCGCAATGAACAAAATTAGCAGCCTCCGAATTTACTCTACGCGAACGCGTGGCTTCCAGCCGCGTTCGCGATGACCAACCGCTCAGACCTACGCGAACGCGTTAACTCCTTCGCGATCGCGATTCTTCCCAAGCCTGACCCTACGCGGATGCGTGCCCTTCATCGCGTTCGCGATGAAGGAATTTCCTCTGCAGATACAGCAGCAATTCAGCTGCTGTCTTAGGCCAAAAATGGTCCGTTTGGACCCCCGAATTCATCCCGAGGCCCCCGGGACACCAACGAAAACCACTAACATACTCCATAACACAATTCAAACTTGTTCCAATCATAAAAACACCATCCTAAACATCAAAATCACCAATTACGCATGGATTCAAGCCTAAGTTTCTTCAAAACTTCCGAAATCGACATTCGATCAAAAACCCGACCAAACGACCTCCGAATGACCTAAAATTTTGCAAGCACATCCAAAATCACCCTACGAAGCTACTGCAACTGTCGGAATTCCATTCCGACTCCCGGATCAAAATCTCACCTATCGATCGGATTTCGCCAAAATTCAACCTTAGCCAATTCAAGCCTATTTCTACACCGGGCCTCCAAATTCAATTCTGATCGCTCCCCTAAGTCACAAATCACCCCCGGAACTAACCGAATCATCAGAATCCAATTCCGAGCCCTCTAACCTAATAGTCAACTCCGGGTTGACTTTCCTTATTCAAGTTTCCTTCAAAAGGCTATATGCCTCATTTCCAATCCAATTCACTCCTAACTTCCCCGATAGACTCTAACACTATATAAAAGCATAAATCATGTAGTTACAACATAACGAGGTGGTAATTACCATGACGACGGGCCGGGTCGTCACATTCTCCCCCTCTTAAGCAAACGCTCGTCCTCGAGCGGGTCAAGAAACATACCTGAAGTCTCAAATAGCTGAGGGTATCTGCTCCGCATCTCCTGCTCAACCTCCCAAGTAGCCTCCTCTACGGGTCGACCTCTCCACTGAACCTTATTTGATGCAATCTCCTTTGACCTCAACTTCCTTACTTGGCGACCCAAAATAGCAATAGGCTCCACATCATAGGATAGATCACCATCAAGCTGAATGGTGCTGAAGTCTAATACATGGGACGGATCTCCGATGTACTTCCGGAGCATAGACACATGGAATACCGGATGAACGCTGGATAAGCTGGGTGGCAAGGCTAACTCATATGCCACCTCTCCAACTCTCATGAGTATCTCAAAAGGACTAATGTACCTGGGACTCAACTTCCTTTTCCTCCCGAACCTCATGACACCCTTCAGGGGTGAAATCTTCAGCAATACTCTATCACCAACCATGAGAGACAACTCTCGAACCCTACGATCTGCATAACTCTTCTGGCGAGACTGTGCTGTGCGAAGCCTCTCGTGGATCAACTTTGCTCTATCCAGAGCATCCTGAACTAACTCAGTCCCTATCAATCTATCCTCACCAAGCTCAAACCACCCGACGGGAGATCTACACCGTCTACCATACAATGCCTCGTACGGGGCCATCTGAATACTCGACTGGTAGCTGTTGTTGTAGGCAAACTCAGCAAGTGGCAAAAACTCATCCCATGAACCACCAAAGTCAATCACACATGCCCGCAACATATCCTCCAGGATCTGAATAGTGCGCTCAGATTGTCCGTCTGTCTGGGGGTGAAATGCGGTGCTCAACTCAACCCGCGTACCCATCTCTCGCTGAAATGCTCTCCAAAACTGAGAAGTGAACTAAGTGCCTCTGTCAGATATAATAGACACCGGGACCCCATGCAACCTGACAATCTCCCGAATAAAGATCGATGCCAACCGCTCCGATGAGTAAGTAGTACTAACCGGGATGAAATGTGCGGACTTAGTCAGCCGATCAACAATCACCCATACAGAATCAAACTTCCTCGCTGTCCGAGGAAGCCGAGTAACAAAATCCATGGTGATCCTCTCCCATTTCCACTCGGGAATAACCATACGCCTGAAGAACACCGCCCGGTCTTTGATGCTCATATTTGACCTGCTGGCAATTGAGGCACTTAGCTACATGCCTAACAATATCCATCTTCATTCTCCTCCACCAGTAGTGTTGTCTCAAGTCTTGGTACATCTTTGCGGCACCTGGTGAATAGAGTACCGCGAACCGTGTGCCTCCTCAAGTATCAACTCCCGCAAACCATCAACATTGGGCACGCATATACAGCCCTGCATCCTTAGAACACCACCACTGTCGATAGTCACATCTCTAACATCATTATGCTGCACTCTGTCCTTAAGGACAAGCAAATGTGGGTCATCATACTGTCGCTCCCCGATGCGATCATATAAGGAAGATCGAGAAACAACACAAGCCAACACCCGACTCGGCTCCGAAATATCTAATCTCACTAGCCGATTGGCTAGTGCCTGAACATCATAAGCAAATGGCCTCTCCCCAACTGGGATGAAAGCTAGGCTGCCCATGCTAACCGCCTTCCGACTCAAGGCATCGGCCACCACATTGGCCTTTCCTGGATGATACAAAATAGTGATGTCATAATCTTTAAGCAACTCCAACCACCTCCGCTGTCTCAAATTAAGGTCCTTTTGTCTGAATAAGTGCTGAAGGCTGCGATGATCCGTGAACACCTCACAGGAGACACCATACAGGTAATGCCTCCAAATCTTCAAAGTATGAACTATGGCTGCTAGCTCCAAATCACGAACAAGGTAGTTCTTCTCGTGGGGCTTTAACTGACGAGAAGCATAAGCAATGACCCTACCCTCCTGCATCAACACACAACCAATGCCAACTCTCGAGGCATCACAATATACAGTATAAGAATCTAAAGCTGTCGGTAGAATCAAGACTGGTGCTGTGGTCAGTGCTGTCTTGAGCTTCTGAAAGCTCTCCTCGCACTCCTCGGACCATAAGAAAGGAACACCCTTCTGAGTCAATCTAGTCAAGGTGAAGCAATAGAAGAGAACCCCTGAACGAATCGGCGATAATACCCTGCCAATCCCGGAAAGCTACGGATCTCAGTAACTGAGGTCGGTCTGGGCCAACTCTGCACTGCCTCGACCTTCCTCGGATCTACCTGAATACCATCACAGGACACCACGTGCCCTAAGAAATGCTACGGACTCGAGCCAAAACTCGCACTTGGAGAATTTAGCATATAGCTTCTCCTCCCTCAATCTCTGCAACACAATACTCAAATGTTGAGCATGCTCCTCCCGACTACGGGAGTAGACTAGAATGTCATCAATGAACACAATCACAAATGAATCCAAATAAGGCCTCAACACACTGTTCATCAGATGCATAAATGCTGCTGGGGCGTTGGTCAGCCCAAACGACATCACAAGGAACTCATAATGACCATATCGGGTCCGGAATGCAGTCTTCATAATGTCAGACTCTCTAATCTTCAGCTGATGGTAGCTTGAACGAAGATCAATCTTCGAGAACACCCTAGCTCCCTGGAGCTGATCAAATAAATCATCAATACGAGGCAGAGGATACTTATTCTTCACTGTTACTTTGTTTAGCTGCCTATAGTCAATACACATCCTCATAGATCCGTCCTTCTTCTTAACAAACAGGACCGGTGCACCCCACGGCGACACACTCGGCCGAATGAACCCCTTATCTAGGAGTTCCTGGAGCTCCTCCTTCAATTCCTTCAACTCAGCTGGTGCCATCCGATACGGAGGAATAGAAATAGGCTGAGTGCGTGGCACCAAATCGATACCAAAATCAATATCCCTATCCGGCGGCATGCCCGGCAGGTCTGAGGGAAACACATCAGGAAAGTCTCGCACAATGGGAACAGAATCAATACTGGGAGTCTGGGCCTCGACCTCCCGCACAAATTCTAAATAAGAGAGACATACCTTCCCAACCATTCGTTGGGCCTTGAGGAAAGATATTACCCTGCTAGGTACATACTCCGTCGTGCCTCGCCACTCGATCCTCTGAATGCCCGGCATAGCCAAAGTGACTGTCTTAGCATGACAGTCCGGAATAGCATGACATGGAGATAGCCAGTCCATGCCCAATATAACATCAAAATCAATCATGCTGAGAAGCAACAGGTCTACTCGGGTCTCCGGACCTCCAATAGTGACCAAACAGGACCGGTATACGTGGTCCACAACAATAGTATCCCCTACCGGGGTAGATACATGCACCGGCAGCTCAAGACTCCCTCGGGTCGTGCCCAAATGAGGAGCAAAATATGTAGACACATAAGAATAAGTAGAACCGGGATCAAACAATACTGAGGCATCTCTGTGGCAGACTGAAATAATACCTATAATGACAGCATCAGAAGCAACGGCCTCGGATCGGCCCTGAAAAGCATAGCATCTAGCCTGTCCGCCTGATCGGCCTCCCCCTCGAGAGCGACCCCTAGCTGTCTGACCCTAACCCCCCGGCTGGCAGGGCGGGTGCTGAAGTAGAAGGACCAGATGACGAGGGCCGCCCCCTCTACTGATAAGACCCGGAAACAAGACGGGGACACTCTCTACGGTGGTGCCCAAGCTCTCCGCACTCGTAGCAACTCTCTGGTGCTGGGGGCTGAGACTAACAAGGACCCCTGGCGCTGGAGTGGCCACCTGATGAACTAGGCCGAGATGAACCCTGAGCAGATAGGGCCTATGAAGAACTATGAGCTGGCATGGCGCTGAGGGATGGCTGGCTCTGGTGCGAACCCTGATAACCTTGACTAGAAGACCACCTACGACTATCTGAGCGACCCGACTGCAAAGATCTCCAAGAGCAACCTCGGCTCTGCTGACTCTGGCCTCTGCTCTGAGTTCCACTGGAACTTGCTGAACCTCGAGGCCTCTTAGCCTCCCTCTCGTCCCGCTCTCAGCGACGATCTGACTCTATGTCGTGAGCAATATCCACACCATCCTCAAATGTACGACTCAAAACCCTCTCCCGAGTCATCAGAATACGAATGGGATAAATGAGGCCGTCCACGAAGCGCCCAATCCTCTCTCTGTCGGAATGAACCAACCACGGTGCATATCCGGACAACTCTGTAAACCTGATCTCATACTCTGACACTGACATGTCCCCCTGACGGAGACCCTCAAACTGCCTACGCATCTCCTCTCTTTGAGATCGAGGCACCCATTTCTCCAAGAACATAGTGGAGAACTCCGGCCATGATAGTGGTGCTGCCCCTGCCGGCCTGCGGCGCTCATAAGCCTCCCACCAAGCGAAGGCTGGCCCCTGAAACTGAAAGGTAGTGAATGATGCCCCACTGGACTCCAAGATCCCTGCCGTACGAAGCATCCGACGGCACTTATCCAGAAAACCTTGGGCGTCCTCGCCTGGAGCACCAGTGAACACCGGAGGAGATAACCTGGTGAACCTCTCGAGACGACGCTGCTCATCGTCTGTCATAGCTGGGACCCTGTCCCCCTGAATCTGATCTGCTGGCTGAACCGGTACCACAGGCTGAACTGGAGGAGCCTCTGGTGTTTGTAAGCCCTGCACTGCTGGCTTTGGAGTGCGTACTGCGGGGGTCTGATGACCACCTCCGATAGCCGATGCAGCTGCTACAGTAGTAACTGAAACCGCCTATGCTAGGCCGGTGCAGACTCTTAGTATCTGAGCCAGGGTCTCCTGTAGACCCGGAATAATAATGGGCACAGCTGGTGCCTGATCTGGTGCTGCCGGCACCTCTGCAACTGGGGGCTATGGGTCAGCTGGCACTGCCTCAGCTGCCCTAACTCCGCCACGACCACGACCGCGTCCACGAGCTCTAGCAGGTGGTAGTGGTGGTCGTCCTCCACGTCCGGATGATCGAGTTCTCGCCATCTCCGAGAGAATAGAATGTCAAAGTTCAGTTCAAGTCAAAAGTAATCGCACGACAAGAATTCCAAGAATTGAAACTTTTCCTAAAAAGGTTTGCAGCCTCCCGAGGATAAGTACAGGCATCCCCGCACCGATCCACGAGACTCTACCAACCGGCTCATGACTCGCGAGACCTGTTAACCTAGGCTCTGATACCAACTTGTCACGACCCAAACCCTGGTCGTGATGGCGCCCAACACAATGCTAGGCAAGCCCGACCATATTATCCCTTAAACCAGCCAGTTACTAATCAAATTAAACTTAAACAGTAAATGATCATATCAGGTGATGAACGAAATGTAAAACATCCAAAATACGGTCCCAACCATATCGTGGTGTCACGAGACTGAGCCTCTACAGAATAGCATCCTACTACAACCAAGTCTAGGCAATTAGGAAATCAACAAGATGATAAAGATGGAGAAAACAAGCTCTGCGGACGCTGGCAGCTACCTCGTAATCTCCGCAAAAGTAGACAAGGATCAGCAGCTACAATGTCTCAACTGCTCTCGGGCACCTGTGGATCTGCACAGAAAGTGCAGAGGAGTGGGGTGAGTATATTTCAACTCAGTGAGTAACAATAATAAATAATAACTGAAGGTAAGAGGTACGTCATCACTATAGTAGTACTCTAACCTCCAATCTACGTTTATCTCTACAAGATTCTACACCGAACCAACCCTCACTCGTACCCCTACGGTGTACGGCCATCTCAACATATAAAGACACATACTTATGTCTATAATGTATAAGTGTTTAAGTAGATAGTAGGATATGATTAAGTATAATGTTGCGCGGCGTGCAGCCCGCTCCAATACATATACCGCTGCGGCGCGCAGCCCGCTCCATTTAACGTCGACGGCGCTCACTGGGGGTGTATACAGACTTCGGAGGGACTCCCTAGGCCCAAGCGCTATGATGCTGTGGCGTGCAGCCCGATCCACACATGTATTACTGCGGCGTGCAGTCCGATCCAATATATATATGTATATATATTTATACTGCTGCGGCGCGCAGCCCGATCCCATAATATATACAGCGCTCACTGCGAATGTGTGCAGACTCAGACTCCGAAGGGGCTCCTACAGCCCAAGCGCAATAATATCGCGGCGTGCAGTCCGTCCCACATGTATATTACATGTATATTACATGTATATTACGTGTATATTACATGTATATTACATGTATATTACTGCGGCGTGCAGTCCGATCCAATATATATACTGCTGCGGCGTGTAGCCCGATCCAATATAGGTATATATATATATATATATATATA
>JASVEL010010936.1:0-112945 GCA_032618575.1 Nicotiana noctiflora
ATAACGAAATCTACTACAATACAAGAAAAAGCACAGATATTAAACTAAATTAAACAATGGCATAGGAAAAACCCAAAAATTAAACAATGGTACTTTCCTGAGGGAACTTGTGACGATGTGGGTTGGGGACAACAAGAATGAAATAGAAGACAGTAGATAATAGATGGGGGTGGGTTGGATTTTTGAAATTGTGGGTGTTCGAGAAGGGGGTTCAAACTTAGTATAGTGTCACGACCCGGATTTTCCCCCAACATCAGGATCGTGATGGCGCCTACTCGTGGTAGCTAGGCAAGCCTCTTTATTCACCCTATCTTGTTTTTAACAATACTTCATGCTCAATTTAACAACCACAATCATAATCTTAATTAAACAAGTGCGGAAGACTTTATAAAAATAAAAATAAGTAGTTTCAAGGTAACTGATACTGAAATCCTCTACCCAAGACGTGGAGTCACCAACTCACGAACTACTACTGAATACTACGCATATAAGTCTGAAAGAAATGTAATATAATCTGTTCGTCTCGGAACAAAGAGACTACAGCTAGTAACATAAGTAAAGGAAGAGACACCGGGCCTGCGAACGCCTGCAAGCTACCTCGATCTCAAATATGATCAACTCCCATGCAAAAGATCTATTGCTGCTGCTCCTGATCGAAACCTGAACCTGTGCAAAAATGCACAGAAGTGCAGTATCAGCACAACCGACCCCATGTGCTGGTAAGTGCCTGGCTTATCCCGGCGAAATAGTGACAAGCCTAGGACCAGACACCCACATAAACCTGTGCAGTTCTATATATATGTGTACCACAAAATAACGAGAAATAACCAAGTAACAACGCAATAAGGAATATCACAGAATAACTCCACATTTAACCATAGTCATTAAATCAACAAGGAAAAACAAGTATAATGAAAACAAGTGATGTCAAATCAATGAAATAGCAAATAAAGTGCACGGTATCACCCTTCGTGCTTTTACTCTCATCCTCACCAAATAGCAAATAAAGTGCACGGCATCACCCTTTGTGCTTTTACTCTCATCCTCACACCCATGGTACGGCATGATCCTTCGTACATGGTTCAATAACAAGGCACGACATGATCCTTCGTGCATAATCAATAACATGGCACGGCATTAACCTTCGCACATACTCAATAACATGGCACGACATTAACCTTCGTGCATAATCAATAACAAGGCACGGCATTAACCTTCGTGCATAATCAATAAATAAAGGCACGGCATCACCCTTCGTGCATTATCACTCTTCCTCACCCAAATAACAATAACATTTAAGGGCAGAGAAAGAAAACAGTAAATCATGAACCGTCCCGGCAAGGGACACAATAATCATCACAACAAAGTCCTGGCAAGGGCAATCAACATCTCACTTCACAACTAGTCCCGGCAAGGGAGAACAATAACAATTGTACAACCCGGCAAAGGTTCAACAATTTATCTTCAAATATGTCCCACAACAAGTATCAATAACTACTCACGGTCATACTAGATGCCAGTGTATGGATGCTCGTCACCACAGCCCATACACCGCACTTGATCACATTAGCACATAGCACATAATCCTATTCCCTCAAGCTAGGATATAACAAACACTTACCTCGAATGTTTACAAATAATTCAATCCGTGGCAATGCCTTTTCCTTTCAAATTTGGCTCCAATCCAATCGTATCTATACACAATTGATTTAATATCATCAATACTACTCAACAAACTAATTCATATGGTCAATTACAATTTTTACAACATTCTGCCCGGAATAGTGAATATCGGCCCCAGGCCCACATGGTCGGAACTCGGGGTTCGGACTAAAATCCGGTTACCCATTCCCCCACAAGTTCAAATATATGATTTGTTTCAAAATCGGACCTCAATTCGAGGTCCAATTACCCAATTCATGAAAAACCATATATTCTACCAAAAACTAAAAATTCTACCATGAAAACCTTTGATTTCTATTGAAAAACATGTTTAATGTTGTTAGGAATTGAAAGAATTAAGTAGAAAGTGACTTACAATTGCTTTGAAGAGGAGGAAGTTCGTGAAAAATCGCCAATGGATGTTTTTGGGTTGTGAAATGTGAAAAATGAAGCTGGAAATCGTGATTTACAGGTCTCTGTGTTCGCATTTGCGAACATGGGTTCGCAATTGCGAACCCCGACCAATTTCTGAGTTTGAAAAATAAGCTAAGGATGGGAAGTTCGCATTTGCGAACTTTTGTTCGCATTTGCGAAGCCAAGGCAAATCTGGGGAGTTTGCATTTGCGAACATTTGTTCGCATTTGCGAACCAAGGCACAAAACTGGGAAGCTCGCATTTGTGAACTTTTGTTCGCATTTGCGGATTCACATTTGCTAACTTTTGTTCGCATTTGCGAATTCGCATTTGCTAACTTTTGTTCGCATTTGCTAACATTTGTTCGCATTTCCCAACTTTGCAGATCAGGTGCTGACAGCAACTTTCTAACATGAAAAATTGATCTCGTGGCCTATCGAATCTTTACCCGAGCCCTCCGGGCTCCAAACCAAACATGTACACAACATCAAAAACACATTACAAACTTGTTCGTGCGACAACATCGCCAATATCACATTGTTTTCATCAAATCAAGCCTCAAGTTCATGATTTTCATACTTTTGGTTTTCAAAACTTTCAAACTTGGAACTCAAGGTCCAAAACATATCAAACGACATCCAAATGTCATCAAACTTTGCAGAAAGCACATATATAATATTTAAGACTTGTACCGGGCATCGAACCAAAATACGAGCCCGATACCAAGGTCAATTAATTCATTTTCCTTTAATAATCACATCAAAAACAATTTCACAAAAAAATTCATAACTTGGGCTCTAGGCCTCAGAATTCGACTCCGGACGCATGTCCAAGTACCATATTTTCCTACGGACCTTTCGGGACCATCCAATCTCGGGTCCGGGTCCGTTTACCAAGAATGTTGATCGAAGTCAACCATATCAATATTAATATCATTTTCTCTAAATTTCTCATAGAATTCATATTTTCTATCACAAAATCTTTCCGGCTATATGCTCGGATCGTGCTCGTAAATCGAGGCAACATAGAATGAGGTTTTCAAGGCCTCTGAAGTACGGAACAAGTGAGGAAAACAGGTGATGACCCTTTGGGTCGTCACATTCTCCACCTCTAAAACAACCGTTCGTCCTCGAACGGACAAAGAAAGAAGTACCTGAGTCGGGGAACAAATGTGGGTAGCGGCTCCGCATATCAGACTCAGGACTCCCAGGTCGATGCCTCAGGAGGCTGACCTTTCCACTGAACACGCACAGAAGGAAAACACATGTGTGGGATCGCCGGTCTAGAATGGCCACCGGCTCCTCCTCGTAAGATAGTTCATTGTCCAATTGGATAGTGCTGGAGTCTAACACATGTGTGGGATCGCCGTGGTATCTCCGAAGCATAGATACATGAAAAATTGGATGCACGACTGATAAGCTAGGCGGCAAAGCTAGTCTGTAAGCCACCCCTCCCACTCTGTCTAGAATCTCAAATGGACCAATATACCTAGGGCCGAGCTTGCCCTTCTTCCCGAACCTCATCACGCCCTTCATAGGCGACACTCGGAGCAATACTCGTTCACCAACCATGAAATATACATCTCGAACCTTACGATCCGCATAAGTCTTCTGTCTGGACTGAGCTGAACGCAATCTCTCCTGGATATTCTTGACCTTATCCAAGGCCTCCTGAACTAAATCTGTACCCAACAACCGAGCCTCTCCCGGCTCAAACCATCCGACTGGAGATCGACATCGTCTACCATACATTGCCTCATACGGGGCCATCTGGATGCTGGACTGGTAGCTGTTGTTGTAGGCAAACTCTGCTAATGGCAGAAACTGGTCCCACAAGCCTCCGAAATCAATAACACAGGCTCGAAGCATGTCCTATGGAATCTGAATAGTCCTCTCGGACTGACCATCTGTCCTGAGGATGAAAAGTTGTACTCAGCTGAACCTGGGTGCCTAACTCCTGCTGGACCGCTCTCCAGAACCGCGAGGTATACTGGGTAACCCGATCAGAGATAAAAGATACCAGCACCCCATGAAGTCGAACAATCTCCCTAATGTAAATTTACGCTAACCTCTCCGACGAGTAGGAGACAGATACTGGAATGAAGTGTGTTGACTTGGTCAGCCTATCAACAATGACCCAAATAGCATCAAATTTCCTCCGAGTCAAAGGAAGTCCAGTAACGAAGTCCATAGTGATCCACTCCTATTTCCACTCGGGAATTTCAATCCTCTAGAATACACCACCAGGTCTCTGGTGCTCATATTTCACCTGCTGACAATTTACAAACCGAGCGACATACGCAACGATATCTTTCTTCATTCTGCGCCACCAATAGTGCTGCTGTAAGTCTTGGTACATCTTTACGACGCCCGGGTGAATAGAATACCGCGAACCGTGGGCCTCCGCTAAGATCAACTCTCGAATCCCTTCGACATTGGGCACACAAACTCGACCCTGCAATCTCAATACCCCATCATCATCTAGATTTACCTTTGTGGCACCTCCCCGCTGTACTGTATCTCTCAAATCACGCAAATGAGGATCATCAAATTGCCTATCACGGATACGCTCTAATAGAGAAGAACGAGTGACCGTGCAGGCTAACACCCTACTAGGCTCAGAAATGTCTAATCTCACGAACCGATTGGCTAAGGCCTGGACATCTAGAGCAAATGGTCTCTGACTGACCGGAATGAATGCAAGACTACCCATGCTGGCAGACTTTCTACTTAATGCATCAGCCACCACATTGGCCTTACCTGGGTGATATAGGATAGTAACATCATAGTCTTTTAGCAACTCTAACCATCTCCGCTGTCATAGATTCAACTCCTTTTGCTTGAACAAGTACTGTAGGCTTTTGTGATTAGTGTACACCTCACATGTCACACCATATAGATAATGCCTCCAGATCTTTAAGGCATGAACCACTGCTGCTAACTCAAGATCATGAACTGGATAATTCTTCTCATGTATTTTTAAGTGCCTCGAAGCATAAGCGATAACCTTACCATCCTGCATCAATACCGCTCCAAGCCCTGTACGAGATGCGTCACAATAAACTGTATAAGGCCCTGCACCTGTAGGTAGTATCAACACTGGTGCGGTGGTCAAGGCTGTCTTGAGCTTCTGAAAGCTCGCCTCACACTCCTCTGACCACTGGAACCGGACACCCTTCTGGGTCAACCTGGTCATCGGGGCTGCAATAGAAGAAAACCCCTCTACAAATCGACGGTAGTAACCTGCTAATCCCAAGAAACTCCGGATCTCAGTCACTGAAGCTGGTCGAGGCCAATTCTGGAGTGCCTCAATCTTCTTTGGGTCCACCTGAATACCTTCCACTTATACAATGTGACCCAGAAATACTACCGAACTCAACCAGAACTCACATTTCATAAATTTGGCATATAGCTGATTATCCTTCAGAGTTTGAAGAACCACTCTGAGGTGCTTCTCGTGCTCTTCCCGGCTGCGGGAGTATACCAGGATGTCATCTATAAAGACTATCACGAACAGATCTAAGTAAGGCCTAAACACCCGATTCATCAACTCCATGAATGCTGCTGAGGCATTGGTCAACCCGAAGGACATGACCAAGAACTCATAATGCCCATATCTAGTGCGAAAGGTTGTCTTAGGAATGTCAGCCGCCCTGATCTTCAGCTGATGGTAGCCTGACCTCAAGTCTATCTTTGAGAACACCCTCGCTCCCTAGAGCTGGTCAAACAAATCATCAATCCTCGGCAGTAGATACTTATTCTTTATTGTCACTTTGTTCAATTGTCGGTAATCAATACACATCCGCATCGAGCCATCTTTCTTCTTTACAAACAATACAGGTGCTCCCTAGGGGGAAACACTGGGCCTGATAAAGCCCTTCTCAAGAAGGTCTTGCAACTGATCTTTCAACTCTTTTAACTCCGGCGGGGCCATACGATAGGGTGGAATAGAGATGGGCTGAGTGCCCGGTGCCAGATCAATACAGAAATCAATATCCCTGTTGGGTGGCATGCCCGGCAGGTCTGAAAGGAAAACCTCAGGAAACTCTCGTACAGTGGGGACTGAATCAATAGAAGGAACCTTTACGCTGGAATCACGAACATAAGCCAGATAAGCTAGATACCCCTTCTCGACCATGCGCCGAGCCTTAACATAGGAAATAACGGTGCGAACGGAGTGGCTTGAGGTACCTTTCCACTCTAGTCGGGGTGATTCTGGCAAGGCCAAGGTCACGGTCTTAGCATGACAATCTAGAATAACATGGTATGGGGACAACCAGTCCATCCCCAATATGACATCAAAATCCACCATGTCCAAAAGCAACAGATCAACACGGGTCTCAAGACCCCCAAAGATAACTACGCACGAACGATGCACCCGGTCGACTACAATGGAGTCACCCACCGGTGTAGACACATAAACTGGAATATCCAGAGCATAGCTGGGCACGACCAAATACGGCGCAAAGTAGGAAGACACATATGAATATGTAGACCCAGGGTCAAATAATACTGAAGCACCTCTGCCACACACAAGAATAGTACCTGTAATCACAGCATCTGATGCCTCTGCCTCTGGCCTGGCTGGTAAAGCATAGAATCGGGGATCTTCACCTCCCCTCTGAGCTGCGTCTCTAGGACGACCATCAACTGGCTGACCTCTACCTCTGGCTGGACGGTCTCCACCTCTACGGTCTCGACCTCCACCTCTATAATCTCAACCCCCGCCTCTGGCTGGCTGGGCAGGCTGAGGGTCAGCTGGGGCTTGAATCATAGGATGAGGGCCCCGCTGCTGAGAGTCGCTCGTTGCTCGAGGGTAGTACCTAACAAAATGACCCGGGTCACCACAACCGTAGCAACTTTTAGGCTGATGGGGCTGCTGGCCCTGATGACGTGAATGGCCTCCACAAACACTTTGAAGAGGCTGAGCATTAATAGGAGGCTAATCTGAATACTGCCCCCGAAACCCACGATCACCTGGTCCACCCTTTGAAGCCTGAAGGGCGGAATGGAAAGGCCTGGAATACTGGCCTCTTATCAAAAGATTCTCTGCCACCAGAAGAAGAACCACTAAACCTGCCTGAATGACGAGGCCTCTTGTCCGAAGAATAACCACCTCCCCGAGCAAGAGCCATCTCAACCCTGCGTGCTGCATTAGCTGCCTCCTGAAATGATATGTCACTCCCACTCCCATAGCCATCTGGAGTCTAATTGGCTGATTAAGCCCATCTATGAACCTGCGTACCCTCTCCCGCTTTGTGGGAAGTATCACCACCGCATGACGAGCCAAATAAACAAATCTCGTCTCATACTGAGTGACCATCATAGTGCCCTCCTGGAGGCGCTTAAACTGCCTCCGAAGTGCATCCCGCTGAGTTGCAGGGAGAAACTTCTCCAGAAATAGCCCTGTAAACTGATCCCATGATAAAGCCGGGGACCCTGCTAGTCGAGTCAAACAATAATCCCTCCACCAAGTCTTGGCGGATCCTGAAAGCCTGAATGTATAGAAGTCAACTCCATTGGACTCCACGATCCCCATAGTCTTGAGAATGTCATGGCAACTGAATAAGAAATCCCGAGGATCCTCTGATGTGGTACCGCTGAAGGTAGTGGTAAACATCTTGGAGAACCGATCAAGTCTCCATAAAGAATCAGAAGTCATGGCTGCTCCATCACCGGCATGAGCTGTGGTACTCGACTGAGTGGCCACAGCTGGCTGAACCACTGGTGCCTGAGGCTGAGGAGCTACTGGCTCCGGAGTACGAGCAATAGGAGTCTAAGCCCCTCCTCCAGCCTGAGAAGCGGCTGGTGCAACTGATAATAAGCCTGCTCTGGCAACGCTGTCCATAAATCCCGCTATCCTGACCAAAGCCTCCCGAAGATCCGGGGTAAATAAAGCCTCTCCCGGGACCTGAGTTGGGCCCACTAGAGCTGCTGGGACTGGAACCTCCTCGTCAATCTCAATATGAGGCTCCACCTCTGGAGTAGCAGCCGGGGGCTGAGCTCTGCCCCTACCACGGCCTCTAATACGGCCTCGGCCCCGGCCCCTCACGGGAGCTGCCGGGGCTCGGGCTGCTGGTCAGCGGACGAAGAAGCGCATGTCCTCACCATCTGCGAAAGGACAGAATAAAAGTTCAATCAGTATTTGAGGAACAAGTCGCACGACCAGAAAGAACAAATGAGAGACTCTTTCCTAACTCAATAGACTCTGGAGGACAAGTACAAACGTCTACGTACCTACCTCTCAAACTCTACTAAGCTTGTTCGTGAGTGGTGAGACCTATGTAACATAGAGCTCTGACACCAACTTGTCACGACCCGGATTTTCCCCCAACATCAGGATCGTTATGGCGCCTACTCGTGGTCGCTAGGCAAGCCTCTTTATTCACCCTATCCTGTTTTTAACAATACTTCATGCTCAATTTAACAACCACGATCATAATCTTAATTAAACAAGTGCGGAAGACTTTATAAAAATAGAAATAAGTAGTTTCAAGGTAACCGATACTGAAATCCTCTACCCAAGACGTGGAGTCACCAACTCACGAACTAGTACTGAATACTACACATATAAGTCTGAAAGAAATGTAACATAATATGTTCGTCTTGGAACAAAGAGACTACAGCTAGTAACATAAGTAAAGGAAGAGATGTCGGGCCTGTGAACGCCTGCAAGCTACCTCGATCTCAAATATGATCAACTCCCACGCAAAAGATCTATTGCTGCTACTCCTGATCGAAACCTGGACCTGTGCAAAAACGCACAGAAGTGCAGTATCAGCACAACCGACCCCATGTGCTGGTAAGTGCTTGGCCTATCCCGGCGAAGTAGTGACAAGCCTAGGACCAGACACCCACATAAACCTGTGCAGTTCTATATATATGTGTACCACAAAATAACGAGAAATAACCAAGTAACAACGCAATAAGGAATATCACAGAATAACTCCATAGTTAACCATAGTCATTAAATCAACAAGGAAAAACAAGTATAATGAAAACAAGTGATGTCAAATCAATGAAATAGCAAATAAAGGTCACGGCATCACCCTTCGTGCTTTTACTCTCATCCTCACAAAATAGCAAATAAAGTGCACGGCATCACCCTTCGTGCTTTTACTCTCATCCTCACACCCATGGTACGGCATGATCCTTCGTACATGGTTCAATAACAAGGCACGGCATGATCCTTCGTGCATAATCAATAACATGGCACGGCATTAACCTTCGTGCATACTCAATAACATGGAACGACATTAACCTTCGTGCATAATCAATAACAAGGCACGGCATTAACCTTCATGCATAATCAATAAATTAAGGCACGGCATCACCCTTCGTGCATTATCACTCTTCCTCACCCAAATAACAATCACAATTAAGGGCAGAGAAAGAAAATAGTAAATCATTAATCGTCCCGGCAAGGGACACAATAATCATCACAACAAAGTCCTGGCAAGGGCAATCAACATCTCACTTCACAACCAGTCTCGGCAAGGGAGAACAATAACAATTCTACAACCCGACAAAGGTTCAACAATTTATCTTCAAATATGTCCCACAACAAGTATCAATAACGACTCACGGTCAAACTAGACGCCAGTGTATGGATGCTCGTCACCACAGCCCATACACCGCACTCGATCACATTAGCACATAGCACATAATCATATTCCCTCAAGCTAGGATAGAACAAACACTTACCTCGAATGTTTACGAACAATTCAATCCGTGGCAATGCCTTTTCCTTTCAAATTTGGCTCCAATCCAATCGTATCTATACACAATTGATTTAATATCATCAATACTACTCAACAAACTAATTCATATGGTCAATTACAATTTTTACAACATTCTTCCCGGAATAGTGAATATCGGCCCCGGGCCCACATGGTCGGAACTCGGGGTTCGGACAAAAATCCGGTTACCCATTTCCCCACGAGTTCAAATATATGATTTGTTTCAAAATCGGACCTCAATTCGAGGTCCAATTACCCAATTCATGAAAAACCCTATATTCTACCAAAAACAAGAAATTCTACCATGAAAACCTTTGATTTCTATTGAAAAACATGTTTAATGTTGTTAGGAATTGAAAGAATTAAGTAGAAAGTGACTTACAATTGCTTTGAAGAGGAGTGAGTTCGTGAAAAATCGCCAATGGATGTTTTTGGGTTGTGAAATGTGAAACATGAAGCTGGAAATCGTGATTTACAGGTCTCTGTGTTCGCATTTGCGAACAGGGGTTCGCAATTGCGAACCCCGACCAAATTCTGAAGTTTGAAAAATAAGCTAAGGATGGGAAGTTCGCATTTGCGAACTTTTGTTCGCATTTGCGAAGCCAAGGCAGAACATTTGTTCGCATTTGCGAACCAAGGCACAAAACTGGGAAGTTCGCATTTGCGAACTTTTGTTCGCATTTGCGAATTCACATTTGCTAACTTTTGTTCGCATTTGTGAATTTGCATTTGCTAACTTTTGTTCGCATTTGCGAATTCGCATTTGCTAACATTTGTTCGCATTTCCCAACTCTGCAGATCAGGTGCTGACAGCAACTTTCTAACATGAAAAATTGATCTCGTGGCCTATCAAATCTTTACCCGAGCCCTCCGGGCTCCAAACCAAACATGTACACAACATCAAAAACACATTACAAACTTTTTCGTGCGATCACATCGCCAATATCACATCGTTTTCATCAAATCAAGCCTCAAGTTCATGATTTTCATACTTTTGGTGTTCAAAACTTTCAAACTTGGAACTCAAGGTCCAAAACATATCAAACGACATCCAAATGTCATCAAACTTTGCAGAAAACACATATATAATATTTAATACTTGTACCGGGTGTCGGAATCAAAATACGAGCCCGATACCAAGGTCAATTAATTCATTTTCCTTTAATAATCACATCAAAAACAATTTCACAGAAAAATTCATAACTTGGGCTCTAGGCCTCGGAATTCGACTCCGGACGCATGTCCAAGTCCCATATTTTCCTACAGACCTTTCGGGACCATCCAATCTCGGGTCCGGGTCCGTTTACCAAGAATGTTGACCGAAGTCAACCATATCAATGTTAATATCATTTTTCTCTAAATTTCTCATAGAATTCATATTTTCTATCACAAAATCTTTCCGGCTACATGCTCGGATCGTGCACGTAAATCGAGGCAACATAGAATGAGGTTTTCAAGGCCTCTGAAGTACGGAACAAGTGAGGAAAACAGGTGATGACCCTTTGGGTCGTGACATATAGAATAAGAGAGGTAGTTGAGATTTTAGGTTAAGATATGGGGGGAGATCGAGATTTTTAGGTTAGCAAAAAAGGGGGGTTATTTTAAAAAAATAAAGAAAGAAAAAAAAACAAATAAATAACTAATTAAATACCCTACAAAACAGTGCCCAATGCGCGGCCGCACATGTGAGGAAGTGGGGATTTGAAAATGCGCAGCCATATGCATGGCCGCACATGTGAGGAAGTGGGGATTTGAAAATGCGCAGCCATATGCATGGCCGCACACATTTGTATTTTTGTCCAGCTTTTAAACTTGAGCTACATTTGTCCCCTCTTCAAATTGATTTCTTCACCTCAAGTCATTCCAACCCGCACAATTTCATCCCTGCCGTATTGATATACATGTCAATACTTCCACAATTCAAACTCATACACGAAAAACAAAGAAAAACACAAAAAGAAAGTTTGGGTTGTCTCCCAAGATGTGCTTGAGTTAACATCCTGGCACGACAAATTACAACAAAGCCTCCCAAGAAGCGTCTGATTTAACATCGCGATACGGCTTGAGTATCCCTTATCAAGGATATTTCAAGTATAAAGTCGAGTTCATTTTATCTCCCTCAACCATGCCCTGATAATGTTTTAGCCTTTGCCCATTAACTTTTTAGCTGTGGGAGACATTAATCGATGTTATATCGATGGCTCCAGTTGAATGCATCTCTACCACACAAAATGGGCCGGACTATCTTGACTTCAACTTGCTTGGAAACAACTTCAATCTTGAATTGTATAGCAATATCACATCTCTAGGTTTAAAAGTTCGCTCATGAATATTTTTGTCATGCATCCTCTTCATTTTCTCCTTAAATAGTCTGGTGCTCTCAAAAGCACGGTAGCAAAACTCATCAAGCTCGTGCAACTCTGTGACTCTACTCGTACCTGCCTATTCTATATCGAGATTCAACTGCCTCAATGCCCACCAAGATCTATGATACAACTCCACTGGTAAGTGACACTTCTTCCTAAGTATCAATTTATGCGGCGACATGCCATTTGAAGTTTTGAAAGTGGTACAATAGGCCCCGAGTGCATCATCTAACTTCTCGCCCAATCCATTCTTGTATCATTCACGGTCTTTCTCAAATGCTCTTTATCTCTCTGTTTGAAACTTCCACTTGCCCACTAGTTTGTGGGTAATATGGGGTGGCAACCTTGTGGGATACACCATATTTTTCCAACATCTTTGCGAAGGCTTGGTTGTAGAAATGAGTGCCTCTATCACTGATTATTGCCCTTCGAGTGCCAACTCGTGTGCATTTATTCTTTCTCAAAAACCCAATGACCCCATATGCATCATTTGTAGAGAGTGATTTAGCCTTCACCCATTTTGACACATAGTCCAAAACTAGAAGTATGTACTTATTGTCATATGAGCTGACAGACGGTCCTATGATATCTATTCCCCATACATCAAACACTTCTACCTCCTAAATTATGTTCATGGGCATCTCATGTCAGCGAGAAATATTCTTGGTCTGCTGGCATTCATCACAACCCTTCACCCATAGGTGTGGATCTTTCAACACTGTCGGTGAATAGAAGCTTGACTCCAACACTTTCACAAATGTCCTTACTCCACCAAAGTGGCCACCATATGGGGATGCGTGACAAGCCTGCAAAATAAAAGATTGGTATATCTCTTTGATACATATTCGGATCTTGTTATAAAGACAAATCCTGAACAGATAAGGCTCATCCCAATAATACATGCGACAGTCATGAAAGAACTTTTTCTTTTGGATAGAAGAAAGGTCATAGGGGACAATACTGCTTACTAGGTAGTTTGTAATGTTTATATACCATGGCGCTACTGTGAGCACGTGATTTTTGCCCTAAGCAATTAAGTTCCAATATATATATAAAATAAAACAACAATGATTTTTGGTTTGTAATTGTGTGATTTAGTTGAAATACCTGTTTTTTCGTTTGAAAATAAAATTGAAATGAAAATTACAAAAGAAATCAATTGGAAAATATCATAAAAATATTAAAATTCAGAAAAATCAAGAAAACTACAAAATACAAAAAGAAAATAGAGTCAAAATACAAAATACAATATAAATTTGGGCTAAATACATAAGGAAATACACACACACACACACAGATATATATATATATATATATATATATATATATATATATATATATATATATCAAGCCCAAAACATTAGCCAGGCCCAAATGGAGATAAGCCTCGTCTACCCAGGCTTATAATCAAACGACACCGTACCGGCCAAACAAATCCAAACCGTTGATGATTTGAATCAAACGGACCAGATGAGGCGGTTACTTTATAAATCAAATGATGTCGTGTATAGAATTAATCCTGGCCGTTCAATGCGATTGATCAAACGGACAAGACCAATGACTCATTAAAACCAAACGACGTAGTATAGGTAAATTAATCCCAGCCGTCCAAGCATATAATCCAACGGACCTAAGGAGATCCTTCATTAAAACGAACGACATCGTATTAAGGCTACAAGATCGCTTGGTCGTTGATCTTGACTAATCTAATGGCCAGGAATCAATAATACACGACCGATATATATTACCCTTCTCTCGTTCGTTTCTTCATTACCCACACATATACAAAACATAAAGAAACCCTAGCCGCCTCTGAAATCCATTGTCTTCCTCCTCCAGTCTATCATGGAGGCTACCGGCAAACCATGTCTCAGCCATCGTCTCCGGCTCAGGCAAGCCTCAAACACCACCTCCACCACCCAAAAACCTTTCAAGCCACATAAACCCTGACCAAAACCAAAAGACTTCCCTGTTCTTGAAACTCCGGTCGTCGGAACACTAGCCGCCGACCTCACCAAGTATGAACAAAGGTCTAAACTTAACACCCTTGAACCGTTATGATGTGATCTACCACCCCATATGGGTGGTTTCCCTTGAATCACCCTCAAACATGTCGAATATCAGAAAAACACTCGCCGGAACCCTACTCCGGCGAGTACCAAAATTAACCCCCACCCCCAAAATACTACCCAGGTCTCCAGACAACCCTTCATATACACCAAAATCAAACCCAAAGCCCCATCTGAAAAATCCAGTGCTCAGAAGACCAAACCTCTTCAAAGCTCTGAAAATCCAGAAAAAAGTGAAAAGAATGAAGAAGTGAAAAAGAAGAAAAGAAAGACAGAAAATAAAAGGAAAAGAAAAAGCCCGAAAAACCTAAGTGTCCACCTCTGTTTCTATTCTTTGTTTGTTGTTCTGAAAAAAATGTTTCTTGGCATGTCTTCTATGTTTATCTGAACTCGTTTCTTCTGCATGCTTAAAGAATAAGAATCTATCTTTGCTTGTTCATGTGAGTCTTGAATCTTACCCATGCCTAAGTTTTCTAAGTGTTCTTAGGGTTTTGATATTAACCACGCATGAATCATGTGCTAATTAGTCTGTTTATGTGTTTGTTCATTATACTCTGTCTCGATTGTGTTTTGGTTAGTTGGAATTCAACCATCATCAAACTTCTCCTCTAAGTTCTGATTAATTGAAAATTAATTCGTGATTAAGGATATATGTGCAAAACAACATAAATCCGGCTATATTTGTAACTTGATTTGTATGTGAGTTCATTCTGAACCTTTGAGTACTTGTGTTATTTGGGTCATGAAGATAATGTGGCTACATTTGTAAGCTGTCTGGATGTTGATTAAGTGGCTATGCTTTGATTGAGTGGTTATGCTTTTAATAACTGGTTATGTTTTAAATAGTGGTCATATTTTGATAAATGGATATTTTCTGATAAGTGTTGGCTAATAATGAAAAAGAGTTGGGGTCTAAACTGGCTAATTCTTAAAACATTTCTAATTAGTAGTTACTTATTAAATAATTACTTACCCCAATTCTGCCAGACCTAAGGCAGGTCGGGTAATATGGATTAAATACAAAGGGTAAAAAGGTAATAGTAATGGCATTCCTGAGGATTAAATAGAGCCTACAAGGATAAAAGTGACTTTAGTACTTGGTATTTCTGCAATTACTTAGAAAATAAAGGGCAGACTGGGTAGAACTAAAAGGCAATAGTGTAACAAATCTTAGCAAGTGAGGGTAATTGGGTAAAACACACCTAAAAGAACCCAATAGAATTGCCTAGAACCTTCTAGAAGGGGTTCTAAGGCATTTCGATACAAATCTAATAGACTATACTGTAACTAATTGAAAAGAATAAGGGGAGGGAAATAGAAATAACTTATTTGAAATTCCCCCCAATTCCCCCAAAATAATTCTATAAATAGCCTGTAAGTGAGCTTGAAAAAGGGGTTCCACACATTATAATTCTAGGTTCTGAAATCTCAAAGCATCTTTAAGGGTTACAATTATAAGGCTGGTTTCTGAAAATCCAGAGATTAGTCCATAGTTTTGAAATCGAAAAGAGTTCTAAAGTTCTGAAATATACAACTAAGGGTTGTATAAGCTGATTAACTAATATTTCATTAATTCATCTCGACCTTGCTGGAATTCCTTGATTCTACTTGGGTTGATTTGCTCGGTTCTATATTTGGGGTTTTTGGTAGCTGTTTTGCTGTGATCGAATTGTCTCATTGCTGTTGCTGTATTGTTGCTATTGGTTGCTGATTATTCTTCTTCTCCAAAACTCTAGACTCACCAATTTGTTTTGAACCAGGTACACATCTGTTTTCTGGAGATGTAATTGAGATTATGATGAAGAAATGAAGTTTAATTAATTTTCGATGAAGTCATTTTTGTTTCTTCTATCATAGCTGTAATTAATTCGTAGATCCTTTTGTAATTCATTAGGAATGGTTGTAATAATTAACAACTTTACGAATCTGACCAAGATTAGAGTAGAAGTAGTCAATGTTGTAGTTATATGTAAATCAGTAATTAGATATGGTTTATCATCTAATTCAAAACTAAAACAGGATAATATAAAGTTAATACACCTAGGTAAATAAATACGATTCTGAAACTGGACGTATAAACTGGTATCTAGCCACTCTTGTTAGTTAAACCCTGAATTTGGATCAATTTAATCTAAAAGGAAATGAGTAGTTTAAGTTTAAATTGTATTATCGCCTAGTTTCACTTAAAAATTATCTATCTACAGATTTGTTTTAGACTTATGTGATTGTTAATAACTCAAGCATGTCCAGTTAATGTTACAACATTGTTTTCCTTTAGTTAAAAATAAGTGAGAAAACAAGTCTTGCAACTAGAATCGTGATAATTACTCGAGTATCTAAATTTGACATATAGAATAATAAAATAAAACGGTGACTTGGGACACCATTATTTTCCCAAGTGGCGACTCTGAAATTAAATAAATCTCTTTCCGATTGTCCTTAAAATGGAAAAACTCCTTCCCTATTATTATATTATATCCCTTCTTGGGGGTGTATTAGTAAATAGCGGGGTATACTTATTTAAAAGTAGTAAAAAGGGAGGTGTGACAGCTCTGACGACTCTGCTGGGGATAAGAAACCCAGAACTTCGGTTCAGGGTTTAAGAATTTGAGCTCGATTAAATTGTTGCTTTGATATTATCTGATTTCATTATATGCTTTGATCAATATGCTACATGTTTATCGCTTTGATATTACGTGAATTGTATATATAAAACTGTGCCGAAAAACCTTCTCTTCTTACCTCTGGGGATGTGCTTACTGGTTGAGACTCCCCTTTCTGTTAAGTCAATACCCAATAAGAAAATAGAGGCCGGATAAGTTACAAAGCCGGACGATCCCGCGGGTCCCCGGTACGTAGCCCCCTCCTCGATCCGAGTTGTCCACTCGGGTACACAGTCTAGTACCATGAAAAATCTGGATATTGAGACTAGATTTGGGACGTTTATTTGCATCATATCTGACTTAGGGGACTCAATGCAGGGGTTGGGTCCGTCTAGGACAGGCGACCCGAATATCAAAGACCAAGCATATTACATGTTGCATTTATTTGTCCTGGATTATTATGCTGACCGACTAAATACCTGAAAACAAAAAGAAAGACAATTAGAATAGAAATACTGAAATGTTGACGAAACGCTGTCAAAATTTTGAAAAGAAAATTGAAAATAGTCGGAACAATTTTGTTGAAATAATTGGTCGTAAAACAATTTGACCGACTTACGTAGGTTTGATTCTCACCACTAGGAGAGATACGTAGGCAACCTGTGACGGGTCCAACCACCCTTTCATAAAATAACCAAAAAATGATGAATTTTTAGTTTTCAATAAAATCAAAGTGATGCCATTTTTTTAAAATAGCCGAATGTTCCAAAAGGACGCCAGAAGGCTATTTGTGCAAAAATGGCCGCTTTGAAGTCATTTCTTTTTCTTTTTAATAATAGCCTTGAAATTTTCATATGAAATATGGAAAAGGTTAACTCTTTTGAAATAATGAAAATTGTCCTTGAAAAGATTTTTCTTTTTGAATAAATCGCCTTTAATAAATGTGCACGATGAGCACAATACAAAATGAACCCTTTGCACTAATGAACAAGATCCCTTTGGAGTTGCGATTGTGGTGGAATGATCTAGGCCAAGATGGACAGGATTGGGTCAACAAATATTTAAAAGATCTTACTGGGCTACTAAACATAGTACCTCGGGGTGATATTATCCGAGCTCTAGTTGCTTGCTGGGATCCCGCACACAACGTGCTCCACTTCTCGGATTTTGAGCTCACTCTGACGTTGGAGGAAATTGCTAATTACATCGCGAAGGGTGAGGTTCCCTTAAAAGACAAGTATCGGGTGGCTCTAAGGGCTATTACAGTGCATAGATTCCTCGACTCCTTAAAGATTGCCAGAAATGTTCACAATGAAGACTTGGTTCATGGGTTCTGCATTATGAACTTTACATACCGCAGATATTGCCACGTTGGAGGATTTAATGGGAACAAACAAACTCTACAGCAAAGCGAACCGGACTTAGTGGGAGGAACACATGCGTTTTGCCTTTATGGTAGCATTTTGGGGATTAATCATATTTCCGAGGAAAGATGGAAATATTGACACTAGAGTTTTCGGAATTGCCAGTACTCTCCTTGTGCAGGACAACAGTACGTTGGCGCCAATGATAGTAGCCGATATCTTCGGTGCCCTCACGGCCTGCAAAGTGGGACAAGATTTCTTCGAGGGGTGCAATCTACTTCTTTAAATATGGATGATAGAGCATTTATGCCGCCACCCTTAGTTTTCAAGCTATGGATCGTCTGAAAAGACGTGTATTGAAGAATTCTACGTGAGGACAAAAGAGGCCAAATTGCTAGAAGGATCAAAAGGTTGGATCACATATTTGCGATCGCTGACTGCTAGCCAGATAGATTGGGCATATGGATGGTTGCCTCTCAAGAAGTTATATATATGCCAGCGGAAGGGTCGTATTTTCTGTTAATGGGTCTCAAGAGCATCCAACCTTATGTGCCATACCGAGTATTAAGGCAACTCGGAAGATATCAGGTTGTGTCGAAAGATGGGGACCTCAGCCTTCAAGCCATAGAAATCAGTCCTGATGGGCATTTCCCAGAAGCAAACATTCGGCAAATATGGAATGAATGCCAATGTCTGAGAATAGACACTTGTGTGAGAGATCGGGCTAGAGGATAGGTATCACCGGAATATTCTGCATGGTACCATAGAGATGTTGAGCATGAAAGACCGATGAAAAGGCCTTATATTCAAGAGTTTGCCGAGCAATCTAAGGAACTAAATGATTGGATGGCCAAGGAAAATGAATATCGAGCCAAAATTAGCATGTTGGAAAAACAATTCCATGACCTCAAATTCAAAAGCAACCTACAAGCAGCAGCCGATGAGTGTGAAAAGAAACAGCTGAGAAAAGAAAATGAAACTTTGAAGGCTCAGATTGTGAAAATGAGAACAACAACCGAAATCCCAGTTCGACTTGCCCGAGATGAGAAGCTAATTGAAAATATACAGCGCAAGGTGAATGATTATAGCTTTGATCTAGATAAAGCTGAGAAGGAATTAGTTGGGGTTCGGAAACAATTGGCCAAGAACGTCGAAGAAAGAGCTCGGATGGTTCGACAGTTAAAAGATGAACATAATGTTGAAGTAGCCCGATTGAGGAAGAAGATCATCACAACCAAGGTCAAAGGTAGTAAACAAACCAAAGAATTTGATGTAGGGAGAGAACATTTCTACATGGCCATGGCTTGATTAGAATTGGAGCTACAACAACTTCAAAAGAAGAACCAGCAAACCTTAGATTCTCGTGCTGAACTGATTGGTAGGTTGCTTCAAGTAAAAGGGGTCATCAGGGAAAGAATTGTCAACATTGCTCAATACATTATGCGGAAATGCCAACTATGCGAGGATATGTCTTAGTCAACATTTACCTCAGCAGCAATGATCTTTGTGAAACAAGTAATGACCGACCTGGACAAACTCCAAAGAGGATTAGCATATAGGCCCGTGGTAAGACCGAACAATGTCTCGCGGGCACTAGGAGCTTTAATATATTCATAGGGTACGCATTTTTGTATTTGTATTTTGCTACATTTTAAAAGTTGTAGTGCAACATCATTTGTAATCGATGTTTGAATATCAATGAAAATTCAAAAGAAATTGTCATTATTTTTCTTTTATATGCAAACTGCTTAAACGATAGGCAAACATATAGGATCGAAAAATTAAAAAAAAGAAAAAAAAGGGAAAAGAAGAAAAAAGAAACAATGAAATAATGATGCGTGGAAACAAAAGAAAGAAAAAAAAAGGGAAAAAGAAAATTGGTGATTCAAAATAAGAATAATGCCGGGATGACGCATAATGACTAGGCAAAAGTTCTGTTTTTAAAACTCGTGGTGTTTATCCACTATGATCTAACTATTAACAAGTTTTTTTTGTTGATGAGTATCAGATAAAACAATTAGCAACCGGCATTCTGGCACATCACAACTACAACACTCGTTCTAAAAGCATGACAAAAGCGGTAACCCAAGAAATTGAGCCTACAATCATGGATCCCGTGCAAGAGGAGGAAGTAATAGATGTGACTAGCATGAAGGAAGAAATGTATAAGTTGAAACAATATGTCAGAAATGTACCAGGCTTGGTCAAGGGGGCAACCTTTACCTTCTTGCCCAGCTAACCCCACATATATTCCTCCATCAAACCCAAACCAGGAACAACCTACCATGAACTCATCTTCTACATATCCCGCTTACCCACATTATTACGCCACTACATCACAAGTACCACCACCCCTGCCTAAACAAGCTCCACCACCACCAACCCAGGCCGCTCCAGTGTATGTGGCACCACCACCAGCCACTTTACACAAATCCTCTAGCGAGCCTGTATTTCATATCCAGGATAATCATTACTACCCTCCAGAACCCACCTTCAGGCAACATGATTCTTACACCCCACTCATCGACATGACGGAAGAGGATAAACCTGTTAGAAATCCAGAACAAGAGGAGATGGTCAGGAAAATGAAGAGCCTAGAGCAGTCATTGCGCAATATGCAGGGTCTGGGAGGCCAAGATAGTGTGGCATACAAGGACTTATGTTTGTTTCCTGAGGTACAACTACCTGCCGGGTTATTGCCAAAAGTTGACATGTATGATGGCCATGATGATCCAGTGGCCCATCCTAGAGGATATTGCAGTAAAATGCGTAGAGCTGGAGGAAAAGATGAATTACTTATGGCTTACTTCAGTAAAAGCCTCAGTGGCTCGGCATTAGAATGGTACACCCATCAAGATCATACCCGATGGTTCATTTAGGATGATTTGGCTCGATCATTTGCAAACCATTTTCAATAAATCTGGAAATCATCCCTGATAGATTGTCATTGACTAAGATGGAGAAGAAGCCCGGAGAAAGCTTTCTGAGTATGGTTTCAGGTGGAGGGAACAAGCTGCCCGTGTGGATCCACCAATGAAAGAAGGAGAAATGGTAGATTGTTTCCTACAAGCTTTGAGGCCGACATACTACGATCATTTGGTGTCTGCGATCGGAAAGACCTTTAACGAGGTAGTAAAGATGAGGAGTTTTATGGAAGAAGGTCTGAAGATGAATAAGATTATGAGCTACTCAGCCATCAAGGCTACAAATCAAGCAATCCAGACGGGAACATGAGGGTCGATTGGAAAGAAGAAGAAGAAGGAAGAAGTGGCAGTTATTGAAGGAAGATCTTGGTCCCGGGGCCCCAACCCATATCATCATCAACCTCTCCCATACCAACCATATCCACCAGCACCATATAACCTACCTCCACAATATTATCCTCTGACTGGTCTCCAATTTTCTGTCCAGCTTGCCCAACCTTACCCACCGCCTCCACATTCACGGCGAACCCCAGCTCCTCAGAATGTCTACCATGCACAAAATGTTTACCTACCATCAAAGACCTAAAGAAATCCAAATCGAACCAACTTCCGTCCTGACCCTGAAGTGAAATGTGATAGGGCTCAGAGAAAAAGAACATTCACTCCACTGGGAGAATCATATACCAGTCTTTTTCACCGATTTAGAGAATTGGGAATGCTGAACCCCATTGAGCCTAAAATTCCCAACCCTCCATCCATAAATTTAGACCAATCTGTCCATTGTGAATACTGTTTTGGGGTACCGGGACATGACACGGAGAAATGTTGGCACTTAAAGTCTGCAATACAAGAACTCATTGACTCCAGGAGAATTGAGGTGCAAGCTCCAGAGACTCCCAACATAACGCAAAATCCTTTGCCAGCACATCATGAGACACATATGATAGAGCTAGTATAGGGAGAAAACTGCAAAAAACCTTCTCAGACGGTGATGACAATTAAAGTAAATAGCATGGTCGAGGAGAAAGCTGAAAGTGAGAAAGGGTCAATTGAGCCACCAGCAAAACAGTCATCAGTGATAATCAAGCTTGAGCTAGTAAAAGTGATAGTACTTGGCGTGAAGCCCATACTAACTATGGAGAGAGCTTATATAGAGCCAGTGGTTATTAAACCAGTTGTTCAGATGCTGGTTGTGAGTACCAAGGTTGTACCTTGCAATTATGATAAGGTAACGGTAATGTACAAAGGGAAAGAAGTCAAGGGGGAATTTGTGAAACTCATGGTTTGACCCGCTCTGGGCGATGTTTTGCCCCTGACGATTTGAGAAAGACAAACGTGGTGAAAGAAAATCCAGCTCATGTGAAGAAAGCAGTCACTTGGGAAGAGCTGAGGAATTTCTAAAGAAGATGAAAGCTTAAGATTACTCCATAGTCGAGAAACTGAGGAAGACGCCCGCTCAAATATCATTGTTATCCCTACTAATTCATTCTGATGAACATAGAAAGGCGTTGATGAAGATTCTAAATGATGCCCATGTACCAGAGAAAATTTCGGTATGTCATCTGGAGAAAATCACAAACAAGATCTTTGAAACAAATAAGATAACATTTTCGGACAGCGAGCTACCGCTAGACGGGACAGAGCATAATAAAGCACTATAACTCACGGTAAAGTGTGAAGAATCTGTAGTAACTCGTGTTTTGGTGGACAACGGATCAAGCGCTAATATCTTTCCATTGTCAAATCTACGGAAGTTGAAAGTTAATCATGAGAGGATTCACCAAAACAGTGTATGTGTGAGTGGTTTTGATGGAGGCGGAAAGAACACCGTGGGGGATATCATACTAGAACTTGCTATTGGACCAGGGGATTTCACAATGGAGTTTCAAGTAGTGGATGTCGCTGTATCATACGACCTTCTGTTAGGACGTCCATGGATCCACGCTGCAAAAGCAGTACCATCTTCTTTGCATCAAATGGTAAAATTTGAGTGGGAGCAACAAGAAATAATAGTGCACGAGGAAGACAATATTTGTAATGATATTACACCATTTGAGGAAGTTGAAGGAGATAAAGGTTAGTGGGTGTACCAAGTAATGGACACCGTGACCATGAACAAAATATCTGAAGGAAAAAATATGCCAGTACCCACGGTGGTCCCTGCAACAATCATGGTCGCCAAAGAGATGATAAAGAATGGGTTCTCTCCAGGAAAGGGTTTAGGAGTTACCTTGCAGGGCATAATGCAACTGATTCACCTTCCATGAAGCACTGATACTTTTGGCTTGGGTTTCAAGCCAACCATTGCTGATATATAGAGAGCTAAGAAATTGAAAAAGAAAGGGTGGACCCTCCCCAAACCTATCCCAAAATTGTCCAACTCCTTTGTCAAGCCTGGTACACATAGACGTTTGGCAACTGTCATGCCAAACCGTGCAGAGATAAAACTGGATAAAGAACTTTTAGCAAGATTTGAAAGGTTATTTGAAGACGTAAATGTGATGGAGACAGTCAAAGGAACAACAAAAATGGACGTTCAATTTGTTGGACCCCACACTATGCTAAATAACTGGGAAGCTACTCCTCTTCCAATCAGGAAGGAGTTGTGGTAGTTAGCTTTTAATATTTCATTCCCAAAACTTTCTTGTTTGAAAATTATAATCCTATATCCCGTCAAGTCAAATGTATCCAACTCTTGTTACCTTTCGAAAATTCAATGAAATGCAATTTCTTTTCTTCCTCCATTTTTTGCCTTATTTTATTTTTCTTCTTCCTTTGTACAGTTCAATATTTGCTGATTCCAATGATATGTCATGCATGAAGGATTCCCGGTCCAGTCTTGATAATCGAATAGTTATACAGGAAATTGAAAACGAACATGAAGTGGAATATGAGGATGAGGAAGAATTGGAGGAAATTAGTAAAGATTTGAGCCATTATGAAGAAAACCCCAAACCGAACTTAAATGAGATGGAGTCTATTAATTTGGGAAGTGAGGAGAATGTTCGAGAAACAAAGATTAGTGTACACTTAGAGACTTCGCTCAGAGAAGATTTGATCAGGCTATTACATGAGTATAAGGACATATTTGCTTGGTCTTATGATGACATGCCCGGGCTCAGTACTGACCTGGTGGTACATAAATTGCCCATTTATCCAGAATGACGGCCGGTCAAGCAAAAGTTAAGGAAGTTTAAAATGGATATCAGTGTGAAAATAAAAGAAGAAGTCAACAAGCAATTCGAGGCGAAGGTTATATGAGTCACTAAATATCCCACCTGGTTAGCCAATGTTGTGCATGTTCCAAAGAAGGACGGAAAAACCAGGGTGTGTGTTGATTATCGAGACCTCAATAAAGCTAGTCCAAAGGATCATTTTCCATTGCCAAATATCCATATATTGATCGACAATTGTGCCAAACATGAGATTGATTCTTTTGTGGATTGTTATGCGGGTTATCATCAGATCCTGATGGACGAACAAGATGCAGAAAAGACGGCTTTTATCACACCTTGCGGGAAATATTGCTACAGAGTGATGTCGTTTGGGTTGAAGAATGTCAGAGCTACATATATGAGGGCAATGACCACTATGTTTCATGGCATGATACATCGAGAGATTGAAGTATATGTGGATGATGTTATTATCAAGTCCAAAAAGCAATGTGATCATGTCAAAGATCTAAGGAAGTTTTTCCAGAGGCTCCGAAGATATAATCTCAAGCTCAATCCCGCAAAATGTGCTTTCAGAGTGCCATCAGGAAAGTTATTGTGGTTCATAGTAAGCCGGTGTGGTATTGAATTAGACCCGTCAAAGATAAAAGCAATCCAGAACCTGCCTCCGCCAAAGAACAAGAAAGAGGTGATGAGTTTGTTGGGAAGGTTGAATTATGTTAGCAGATTTATTGCTCAATTAACATCAACTCGTGAGCCCATTTTCAAATTATTGAAGAAAGATGCTGCGGTGAATTGGACTGAGGAATGTCAAGATGCATTTAACAAAATTAAGGAATATCTGGCCAATCCTCATATATTGGTACTCCAGAACCTGGAAGGCCATTGATCCTTTATCTGACTGTATTGGATAATTCTTTTGGCTGTGTACTGGGGCAGCACGATGAAACAGGAAAGAAAGAGCAAGCAATATATTATCTTAGTAAAACGTTTACATCTTACGAGGTAAAATACACTCAGTTGGAGAGAACATGTTGTGCTTTAACATGGGTTGCGCAAAAGTTATAACATTACTTGTCTGCTTATACTACTTATCTGATATCTCGGTTGGACCCGTTGAAGTATATCTTCCAGAAGCCTATGCCCACAAGAAGGCTCGCTAAGTGGCAAATTCTACTTACAGAGTTTGATATCATTTATGTAACTCGCACTGCAATGAAGGCACAAGCAGTCGCTGACCATTTGGCGGAAAATCCGGTCGATGATGAGTATGAACCATTAAAGACATATTTTCCTGATGAGGAGACAATGAATATTGAAGAATTGGAACAAGATGACGAACCAGGCTGGAGAATGTATTTTGATGGGGCCGTTAACAGCAAAGGGATCGGAATTGGAACAGTACTCATTTCAGAAATAGGTCAGCATTATCCTGTTACCGCTCAGCTCCGGTTTTTCTGTACTAATAATATGGCCGAGTATGAAGCATGTATATTGGGATTGAATGGCACTAGACATGGGTGTTCAAGAGATTTTGGTCATGGGTGACTCGGATCTTTTGATACATCAGATTCAAGGAGAATGGGAGACAAGGGATTTGAAACTTATACCCTATCGACAGTGTCTGCATGAACTATCTCAGAGGTTTCAATCCATAGAGTTCAAGCATATTCCAAGAATGCATAACGAAGTAGCAGATGCTCTAGCCACATTATCATCCATGTTGCACCATCCGGACAAAGCCTATATAGATCCACTACAGATACAAGTTCGTGATCAAAATGCTTATTGCTTCACCGTGGAAGAAGAACTTGATGAGGAGCCGTGGTATCATGATATTAAAGAATATTTGAGGACAGGAGTATACCCAAAACAAGCCACTGGAGATCAAAAAAGGGCTATAAGGCGACTAGCAAATTGATTTTTCTTCAGCGGAGGAGTTGTATATAAAAGAACCACAGATTTGGGATTACTGAGATGTATAGATGCACAGCAAGCCGACACAATCATGGCTGAAATACATGCAGGAGCTTGCGGACATCATATCATTGGATATATTTTGGCCAAGAAAATACTAAGAGCAGGATACTATTGGCTCACCATGGAGTGTGATTGCATTAGATATGTGCGGAAATGCCACCAATGTCAGATACACGGAGATTTGATTCACTCCCCACCCTATGAGTTGCATACAATGTCAGCACCGTGGCCATTCGTTGCCTGGGGCATGGATGTCATATGCCCAATAGAGCCCGTAGCATCTAATGGACACAGTTTTATCTTGGTAGCAATTGATTATTTCACTAAATTGGCGGAGGCGAAGACATTTAAAGCAGTGATAAAGAAAGCGGTAGTGGATTTCGTACATACAAATATCATTTGTCGCTTTGGAACTCCTAAGGTGATTATCACAGACAATGGAACAAATATTAACAGTCACCTCATGGCAGAGGCATGTCAAAAGTTCAAAATCCTCCACCGTAATTCTACACCTTATCGGCCTAAAGCAAATGGAGCAGTTGAGGCTACGAATAAGAATATTAATTCTCAGGAAGATGGTGGAAGAGTCAAGACAGTGGCATGAAAAATTACCGTTTGCTCTCATGGGTTATCGTACAACTGTACGCACTTCAACAGGCTCAACCCCTTGCTCACTGGTGTACGGAACGGAGGCAGTCATACCTGCAAAAATTGAAATACCTTCCCTCCGGATCATAGCTGAGGCTGAAATTGACGATGATGAATGTGTAAAAGCTCGGTTAGAGCAATTGAGCGTGATCGATGAAAAAAGGTTAACAATAGTCTTTCACGGACAGTTGTATCAGCGGAGGATGGCCAGAGCATACAACAAAAAAGTACGTCCACGGAAATTCGAAGTTGGACAGTTGGTGTTAAGACGTATTTTAGCACATTGGGCCGAAGCAAAAGGAAAGTTTGCACCTAATTGGCGAGGGCCATTCATGGTATCCCAGGTATTGTCCAACGGAGCTTTATATCTAACAGATGTAGAAGGAAAATGTGTAGAGACTGCTATCAACTCCGATGCAGTCAAGAGATACTATGTATGATTCCTTTTTCATGTATACAATTGAATTTGTCATAATTTTAAAATTGAAATGATGAAGTCATTTTATTTCTCTATCCAAACACTTTACCCATTGCAACCCCTTTTGAGCCTTATTGCATTATTCTTTCATAGCCCTCTCTCGGAATCAATGATGAACAATGAAATGAAAAGTAAAGAAAAGAGAAGATTGAAAAAAATGAAAACGAATAAAAAATGGAAGAAAAATGATGAAAAATATAGAAAAAGAAAAAGAAAAATCAGGAAAAAGTCAAATGACAAAGAAACCTTAGGGTTTGAACTACGTTTGACTTGATCCCGAAAGGGTACGTAGGCAGCCTCAACCAGGTTCAGTCATGACAAAAATAAGATCCAAGATTCCCCAAATATTGAAACTGGGGCAGAAGTTATGTTTTATGATTCCGAGAGTTGTAAATATTTTGAACCCTCGCTTAAATTTTAAGCCATTATACCTTTCTTTCTAAACCCAACCAAAAGCTACATTACGGTCCAAAGAAAGACCTTCTGATTAGTTTCAAGAAAATGACAACACAACATGAATAAAGAGGAACGTGTCATGGACAATACCTGGAAGATTGGAAACACAAAAAAATAAAGAAAAATAAATGAGAGAGTCTTATTGGTGAAAACACTAACGGGCACCATAAGGCGAATGTGAGATGAGAGAAAAATAAATGAGAGTCTTATTGGTGAAAACCTAACGGGCACCATAAGGTGAATGTGAGATGAGAGAAAAATAAATGAGAGGGTCTTATTGGTGAAAACCTTCACAAGCACCATAAGGCGAAAGTGAGGAATATTTTGATGAAAGGGAAATAGTAAAATAAGAAAGGTTCGGGTTGAAGGAAATATGAAATTAAGACAGCAACGATTCGATTGGATAGACTGGGTCGAATATTCAAATACATGGCATGGTCAAAGGAACCAGCCTTCATACCCAGGTAAGTTCTGTCTTTACTTCAAAATACCCTCACCCCTGAAATTCATGTCTTTGCATTTCATTCTATTTTTTCAAAACCAGTTGCCAATTGAAAGCTAACTACCAGCTTCTCATGTTAGATGGTGTAATAACACTGGGTCATTCAAAAGAGAAAATAAGAAAAACAAAAAAAAAAACATGGCGATTAGTGGATTACTTAAAAAAACCCTAAACCCGCGTTGGAAGCTCTTCCTTCTCTCTTCTTTCTCTCTCTAGCGTGCATGATCGTGTAGAGCAGCCATGGCTGCATTGATCTCTCCCCAGCCTTTTGCCGTGGGAGAGATGATCCAAAACCATAATGAAATAGATATTAACCATAATCCAAATCTATCTTATGCTGTGCAACTTCAATCCAAATATGCTGCCTCAACTTCGTCCAAGTTAAACCTACTGCCTGTAACGTTTGAACATGGGGAAGCAATTGTACAATTCACCATGGATGAGGTTAATGAGTTTACAAGAGAGGAAGGACTGCATCAAGCAATTGTAATGAAGTTTTCATATGGAAAACCTGAGTTATAGGAAAATCTTCTCGTCGCAATTTGATGTTCAAGGTCGTTGTAATATTGGACTACTGGAGTTTCGTCATCTGTTGATCAGATATGATCTCTACAATGATTATGTTCAGTTCTTATCCAGATCAATAGGATATGTCAAGGCAAAAGGTGATAATATTTTTTACAGAACATTTCCATGGACCTTAGGACTCAATCCGAAGGAGGAAACGTCTATGGCAGTTGTGTGGATTTCCTTTCCATGTTTGCCGCCTAATTTCTTCGCTAAGAGGTAGTTAATTTCTATTGCTTCAGCTGTTGGTAAGGCGCTTTCTGTGGAAAAGGCGACGCAAGAAAGAACACGACCTAGCGCTGCTAGAGTCAAGGTAATTCTTGATCTGCTCGACAAACATCCTAAGAAGATTAAGTTACAAATTGTGGACAAAACTTCGGGTAAAATAATCGTGCATTATCAGGAGGTGGTGTATGATAATCTTCCTAAATATTTCACGTATTGTAAGCATCAAGGACATGACGAAAAGGTGTGTCGACGTATTAATGAACATGCTGGAAAGGAGGTGATGGCAGATGGTGTTACAAGTGATGTTAATCTGCCAGTTATAGAGGTAGACAATATTGAGCAATTACAATGGGATGCTAGGGATTTTTGAATGCTAAAAGAGCTACCCAGCTAGTGGATAATGTTTCAAAAGAAGTTGAAAATTTTGGAGTGCAATCTAATATTGGACAACAAAGTGTTACTGTGATTGAAAAGTTTAATGTTGAATTGGTTGGGGCTAATGCTGGACAAAAGGGAGATAGGGATATCTGGTGGTAATCAAAAAGAGGTGCAAGTGGTTGATTTAACTATTGGTAATAGCCAACAAGAAATAGTAGCAGATGAAACTGTTCGAGCTTTGGTAATATTGCAACTGGGAATCCTATATTTTCTCAGGCAATCAATGTAGAGGCTAAAAATACAAGTTTTCAAGCTGAAAGTGAGCAGGGGACTCTGTCTAAACTTAAAGTTGGTCAAGCTGTCTCTGCTCCTAAGGATAAAATTCATGTGCACTTCAAGACAGCTAATGTACAAAATGCTACAAGAATGGTTAAAAACATGAGGTGTTCAGATGATGATTGTCAAAGTGCAACAACAGGTCATCGAGATTTTGTACAGATTGAACCAGTGGAGAAATTAGCTATAGCAAATGCACAGCTTCCTACTGCTGTGTAAAATGTAAATTTTGGTGCAAATCCAACTGAAGCAAATTTTGGTGCTGGTGTGATCAAGAATTTTATGCAGCATGCGGAGGACTTAGCTATTCAACCAACTATCAAACAAGCTGAACCAGTAACTACTACGTTAAAGGCATGTGGGAAACGATCTGAAATTGCTACTGTTGATCGAGCTATATATATGAGTATCGAACCTGCTGCTACTGATGTGCATAATGAGCGACAAAATGGAGCTGAACGTAGAGCTACTGAATGTACAAGTGATGCAAAGAAAAACTGGGCAATTGAACGTCCAACCATCCTAACTCAAACTTCCAGTACTAATCATATAGCTGCTAGAAACTTTAATTGGCCAAAGGATGGGGCTAAGGCTAATGATACAGTTCAGAATTTACATGAGAGGAATTGGACAATGGTGTCCAGCAATAACGGCACTCCAAACAAGAACAACGTGCAGCAGGTCGAGCGGAATTTCATAAATAATTCAAATATTTTTTATGCTCTTCACAATGTAAATGAAGATGATGGAAGTTTGCTAGAGGGAATTTGCAGCTTGTGGAGCGTAATAATGCACAAAATCTTGATCAAAGCAGTTGCTCGACTCCAGCGGCATTGAATCTAACTCCTATTGGGGCTCAAATTTTCGATAATATGAATCCCATGCATGCTTTCACGGGAAATTTGGTTCCAGTTTCTTTAGCACAACAGTACAAATCTGAAGTTGCCAAGGCTATAATTTATAACGTTGAATTAAATACCTCTAATCAGGACATCCCTTCAAATGCTGCTATTAGTCTTTCAGAAGTGTCAGTGCACCAAACACGCAGTCGTGAGGCTCTTTCCATGATGTCCTCTGCTGCCAAATTACACGAGATAGTAGAGGAGGTAGATATGAGTAAATCCAAAAGATGGGCAGATCATGTTGAGGAGGAGGAAGGTAATGAGGCTGATTCAACTGACAGTTTACGGACAACTAGTAAGGAAAACTCCAGTCCTACCATCGCACAAAAAGTCAATACACCAACATCAAAGGCATCAACAGGAAAGTTGCAGCAGGTGCAACATGCTGAAACAATGAAGGTGCACGATGATCCTAAGTCCTCTAATGTTTCGTCAAGCATGAGAGGTATGAGTCCAAATGCTACTGCTTGTATACCATCCAAGCAGCAGCACATAGTAGCAGATTTGGAGGGTGTTAGTTTGACATTTCAAGGTGACAAAGAGGTTACAAAATCTGGGCAGCAGTATGCAATAATTGGAAGTTCAAGTGCAATGGCTTCAAATTATAATTTGACACCAGCCATTACCCTCCAAGCACTTGTTTCTCATAATATAGGTACAAGCAGTCTACTACAACATAAATGTCACAATGCAAGTACCTCAGGCGGGATTTCAATACAACAGCAAAATGCACAGGTGCAGTTTCTTACGTCCAACTCAAATACTATTTGCTTTGCTGGCCAAAATGCAGTAACAGGTGATATATCAAATAAGACTCTGATCACAGACCGCGAACGCGCACGATTGGATGCTTTGAGCAGTCCACAAAGTGGATTAGGTTAAAAAACAACTGCACAGAAGCACAAAGTTTCAATGGCAAAAAGGAATGAATGATGTAGTGCAAGGAAATTGAAAAGGCATGAACCGTTGTGGATATTGTTACAAGATGAAATTAATCAAAAATTTGAGACTAACTTACGTATTGCCAGCTCCCATGAAACAACAGAAGATGAATTGATTGAATCTCGTCCGGAGAAGGCGATTACAACCCTAGATTTATCTCCAAAGAATAATGAGGAAACGAAGGTGGCTCAAGAAATAAGGCAACTACCAATGAGAGGTGCAAAGAAAAAAGGAATTGCATCCTCCACATCTACGAGGTCCAGTAAATCCGAGAAGAAATGAAGAATTTTGAAGATTATTTGAAGATCGCTAAAGAGGTTTTTAAGGAAGTGCCAATTCAAGAACTCACAAGTTTGTTAAATGAGGGGCACGATTCTAATTTCTACATTGTTTTAATATATCATTTTAGAAGCATCATCACTTGTAATAGCGTCATATAGTGTATTATAAACTCTATGGCAATCATAGAATACTTAGTACTTTCAAGTTCTTATTTTTTACATGCTTGCTAGTAGTTGAGGCTTTTATTTGCCTTAATAGGATTAGTAAGGTAAGGTCCGTGCCCCCCTTACATGTACTTTTCCTATGTGGTCCGTTTTTATTTTTTTATTAATAAAACTAGCTCTAGGCACCTGCCTAGTGGATTGCTTAAAAAAAGGAAATAAAAGGAAAAGAAACAAAAAGAGAAAAACAGAGGGGATTACAAGAAAAAATTTGAGAAAATCGTGTGATGAACTGCAAAGCAGGATAAAGCAAGATGAAACAGAATATGGAAGCAAGCAAGAATGCCAGTTGCTAACCATCATTTTATTACTAATAAATTGTTCATTGATTTAGACAAGGACAAAAGATTCAAATTCTCACAAATCACTTCAAAGTGAATGTGACCAATATGGGAGAAAAACATAAAAAAGAAACAGCAATAAAGGAGAGAATCCACAAGGGAGGACTCACACAATAATCAGGAACCTACCCGAACATCAAGCCACCTGGATAACGAGGGAATATTTTTCTGCATTTTTCATTTCTGCATGAGGCGCCCACCTGGATAACGAGGGAATATTTTTATGCATTTTTCATTTCTGCATCAGGCGCCCACCTGGATAACGAGGGAATATATTTCTGCATTTTTCATTTTTCATCAGGCGCCCACCTGGATAACAAGGGAATATTTTTCTACATTTTTCATTTCTACGTGAGGCGCCCACCTAGATATCGAGGGAATATTTTTCAGCATTTTAATTTCTGTTCAGGCGCCCACCTATATAACGAGAGAATACTTTTCAGCATTTTAATTTCTGTCCAGGCGCCCACCTGTATAACGAGAGAATACTTTCTGTATTTTTAAAAGTTTTTCTAACAGAGTAACACCATAATACGTTGAAAGCCCCATAGTGGGGCAGAGGAAAAAGTTTTCTTTGTTTTTGCAATAAGCAGGTATCAACCTGGAAGCAAGAAGCACACTTTGAAGTCATACAAATTGATGAAAGCAGTATGTTGGAAGCAAGTCATAAGCAAAAATTCACAAAAATGGAGGATGCAAATAAAGAGCAACATGTAATATGGAAGAGCAAAACAGTACAAGAAGACAAGACATAGATAGGATTTTCTTGTAATTCATAGATCATAGCTTAGAATAGCTTCTTTATTTTATTTTTATCCCGGTGTAATAAGAAGTCAGTCAGCAACAATAGCAATAACAGCAACAACAACAATTCTCTGGTAGTTTCAAACTACCAAACCTTCCCGAACTACACTGACCTGATTCCTGTTTAACCCATGATATGTAGGCAACCTCTGAAGCAGGGTGCGGTCACAAGTTTCTAAAATGCTTATAGAATATGCAAGTGGGCAAAAATCTCTCATTACTGCTCACTTATCTTTGCACTGAAACTCTTCGTGTTCCCGAGCAAAGAGGGGCAGTTGTGAGCACGTGATATTTACCCTAAGCAATTAAGTTCCAATATATATATATATATATATATATATATATATATATATATATATATATATATATATATACAAATATACAAAAATGATTTTTGGTTTGTAATTGTGTGATTTAGTTGAAATACCTGTGTTTTCGTTTGAAAATAAAATTGATATGAAAATTACAAAAGAAATCAATTGGAAAATATCATAAAAATATTAAAATTCAGAAAAATCAAGAAAAATACAAAATACAAAAAGAAAATACATGAAATAAATAAAATACAAGTCAAAATACAAAATACAATATAAATTTGGGCTAAATACATAAGGAAATACATACATACATACATATATACATACATACATACACACACACACACAATGGAGATAAGCCTGCTCTGCCCAGGCTTATAATCAAACGACGATGTACCAGCCAAACAAATCCAAACCGTTGATGATTTGAATCAAACGGACCATGTAATTAATCATGGCTGTTCAATGTGATTGATCAAACGGACAAGACCAATGACTCATTAAAGTCAAACGACGCAGTATAGTTTAATCCCAGTCGTCCAAGCATATAATCCAACGGACCTAAGGAGATCCTTCATTAAAACAAACGACACCATATTAAGGCTACAAGATCCTGGCCGTTGATCTTGACTAATCCAATGGCCGGGAATCAACAATACACGACCGGTATATATTACCCTTCTCCCGTTCATTTCTTCATTACACACACATATACAAAACATAAAGAAACCCTAGTCGCCTCTGAAACCCACTGTCTTCCTCCTCTAGTCTCTTATGGAGGCTGCCGGCAAACCATGCCTCAGCCATCGTCTCAGGCTCAGGCAAGCCTCAAACACCCCCTCCACCACCCAAAAACCTTTCAAGCCATATAAACCCCGACCAAAACCAAAAGACTTCCCTTTTCTTGAAACTCTGGTCACCGGAACCCTAGCCGGCGACCTCACCAAGTATGAACCAAGGTCTAAAATTAACACCCTTGAACCGTTTTGAGGTGATCTACCACCCCATCTGGGTGGTTTCCCTGAATCACCCTCAAACGTGTCGAATATCAGAAAAACACTCGCCGGAATCCTACTCCGGCGAGTACCAAAATTAACCCCCACCCCCAAAATAATACCCAGGTCTCCAGACAACCCTTCGTATACATAAAAATCAAACCTAAAGCCCCATCTGAAAAATCCAGTGCTCAGAAGACCAAACGTCTTCAAAGCTCTGAAAATCCAGAAAAAAGTCAAAAGAATGAAGAAGAGAAAAAGAAGAAAAGAAATAAAGAAAAGAAAAGGAAAAGAAAAAGCCCGAAAAAGCTAAGTTTACACCTCTGTTTCTATTCTTGGTTTGCTGTTCTGAAAAAATGTTTCTTGGCATGTCTTTTATGTTTATCTGAACTCATTTCTTCTACATGCTTAAAGAATAAGAATCTATCTTTGCTTGTTCATGTGAGTCTTGAATCTTACACATGCCTAAGTTTTCTAAGGGTTCTTAGGGTTTTGATATTAACCACGCATGAATCATGTGCTAATTAGTCTGTTTATGTGTTTGTTCATTATACTCTGTCTCGATTGAGTTTTGGTTAGTTGGAATTCAACCATTATCAAACTTCTCCTCTGAGTTCTGATTAATAGAAAATTAATTCGTGATTAAGGATATATGTGCAAAACAACATAAATCCGGCTATATTTATAACTTGATTTGTATGTGAGTTCATTCTGAACCTTTGAGTACTTGTGTTATTTGGGTCATGAAAATAATGTGGCTATATTTGTAAGCTACGTCTGGATGTTGATTAAGTGGCTATGCTTTAATTGAGTGGTTATGCTTTTAATAAGTGGTTATGTTTTAAATAGTGGTCATATTTTGATAAATGGATATTTTCTGATAAGTGTTGGCTAATAATGAAAAAGGGTTGTGGTCTAAACTGGCTAATTCTTAAAACATTTCTAATTAGTGGTTACTTGTTAAATAATTACTTACCCCAATTCTTCCAGACCTAAGGAAGGTCGGGTAATATGGATTAAATACAAAGGGTAAAAAGTGAATAGTAATGGCATTCCTGAGGATTAAATAGAGCCTACAACGATAAAAGTGACTTTAGTACTTAGTATTTCTGCAATTACTTAGAAAATAAAGGGCAGACTGGGTAGAACTAAAAGGCAATAGTGTAACAAATCTTAGCAAGTGAGGGTAATTGGGTAAAACACACCTAAAAGAACCCAATAGAATTGCCTAGAACCTTCTAGCAGGGGTTCTAAGGCATTTCGATACACATCTAATAGACTATACTGTAACTAATTGAAAAGAATAAAGGGAGGGAAATAGAAATAACTTATTTGAAATTCCCCCCAATTCCCCCAAAATAATTCTATAAATATGATGTAAGTGAGCTTGAAAAAAGGGTTCTTGTAACGACCCGGCCGTTCATTTTTGAAATTTAAGCCCCAATCCCCAAATTAACTGTTCCCCTAAGTTCTTTTCTACTATTGTGGTTTGTCGGGAGGGTAGGTTCTGGAATTTGGAGTGTTTTGGGACACTTAGTCCCTAATTGAGAGCCTTGTAGTTGAAAAATGGCCCGTATCTGGAACAGTTTTAAGATGACCTCGGAACGGAGGTCTGATGGTTCCATTAGCTCCATTAGGTGATTTCGGGGTTGGGAGCGCGTTCGGAATGTATTTTGGAGCTCTGTAGCTCAATTAGGCTTGAAATGCCGAAGTTTGAAATTTTGAAAAATCCGAACGATAGGTGAAATTTTGATCCGGGGGTCAGAATGGAATTCCGACAATTTTTGTAGCTTCGTTATGTGATTTTGGATATGTCTACAAAGTTTCAAGTCATTCTGACGTCGTTTGGTTGGGTTTTTGATTGAATGTTGGTTTCGGAAGTTTAGATGAAAACTTAGGCTTGAATCCGCTATAATTCAATGTTTTCTGTGTTTAAGGACATGTTTTTATGATTGGAACAAGTTCGTATCATGTTTTGGAGTATGTTGGTGGTTTTCGTTGGGGTTCCGCGGGCCTCGGGGTGAATTCGGACCATCATCCAAGCATTTTTAGACTTGGAAGACTGCAGAAAATTGCAGCATCAGTGCAGCAGGATTTTTGCCTTCGTGTTCGAGTGGTAGGGCTCGCGTTTGCGTAGGCTGAGCTAAGTTGAGCATCGCGTTCGCGATGCTGGGCGTCGCGTTCGTGTAGGTGGGAGCAAGGAAGCTTCGCGTTCGCGTCCAAGAGCGTCGCGTTCGCGTAGAAGAATGAGGCAAAGCATCGCGTCCGCGTTCGGTGTCACGCGTTCGCGTAGAAGAATTTCCGGATGGCTGTAGAGTTGTGCTTCGTGAACGCGAAGAGGCCGACGCATTCGCGTATAAGGAGTTTGGGCTGCTCATCGCGAACACGTGAACAGTAACGCGAACGCGTAGAGCAATTTCGTCCGGCAGTGAATTAAAACCCAGAAACAGACCAGTCGCGGGTTAAGTCACAAAAACGCCATTTTGAGTCTTAGAAAGAGAAACTCACGGGAAATTGTTGGAGAATCATCGGGTAATCATCGGAGGTAATTTTTATGGCCTAATTAAGTTATTTTATCATGAAATCCTTGAGTATTTCACTATTAATGGAAGATTAATGGGGGGTTTTAGCCCTAGGCCTAAATTATGGTAAATTGTTGATTTGAATGGGCAAACGGAGTCCGATTTTTTTAAATTTTATATGCATAGACTCGTTTTGAGATAAGGAACCCGAATATTTAACTTTTGTAAATTTTCGAGAAGCGTAGCGAAAGTCGAGTTTTGGCAACTTGTGGTTTTGGGTGTATTTCGAATTGTTTCGATTGGGTAATACCCAATTGGCCTATTTTGATGTATTTCTATTGATTTTGATCAAATTTTAACCCTGTGGAGGCCGATATTCATGGAAAGAGAGTTGTCTCTTAGCGGTTTTGTACCGAGTCGAGGTAAGTGGCTTGTCTAACCTCGTGGTGGGGAACCTTCACCCCTAGGATATTATATGTTAATTTAAATGCCTTGTACGCGAGGTGACGGGCGTGTACATGCGCAGATTGTTGGAACCCACCTTACTTGAATTGTCCAATTCGTGATATTTCTGTTCTTAGATGCTTAAATTGTGACATTTACCTGATATTCGTTAGAAAAGCATGATTAGATAGGATTTATCTGTTTAATTGCCTAATTGTCTTACTTGAACTTCCTGATACCTGTTGGCACTGGTTTGGTGAGGTTGTAGTTATGCATATCATATTTCTCTGTGCGTTCCTTTTTATTGTTTGTGTTGGTGGATTGCGGGTTCAATTCCCGTAGATCCAAGGGCTGTGGGTTCGATTCCCAGAGACCCGAAGTGGTATTGTTTGTGGACTGCGGGTTCGATTCCCGGAGATCTAAGGGTTGCGGGTTCGATTCCCGGAGACCCGGAGTTTATTGATATATATATATTGAGATACGGACTACGGGTTTGATTCCCGGAGAACCTGAGATATTGATATACGAGCTGCGGGTTCAATTCCCGGAGACCCAAAGATACCGATATTGGGACTGCGGGTTAGATTCCTGGAGATCCTGAGTTATTGGATATAGAGAGGGGCTGTGGGTTCAATTCCCATAGTTCCTGGACTTGTTGATTTGAGTTTATGTTGTGTTGGTTACTTGTAGTTAGCTAATCGTAGACGGTTGTAGTAATTACTTCATTGTTGTTATTTCATATTCATTCTTACTTATTCCCGATTGTTACTGTTTTGATCATTATGTTATTATTTTCTCGGTAGGGCCCTGACCTTCCTCGTCACTACTCCATTGAGGTTAGGCTTGGCACTTACTGAGTACCGCTGTGGTGTACTCATGCTACTCTTCTGCACACTTTTGTTGTGCAGATCCAAGTACATCAGGTCAGGCTCAGCTTAGGTGATTTAGCAGCACTTCAGGCGACTCGAGGTATGATCTGCTACGTTCGCGGATCCGGAGGCCCTCCTTCTATTCCCCTAGTGATAGTAGTTACATTCCCTCATTTTTGTTGTTTAGACATTCTTGATGTATAGAGCCACAGGTGTACTCTCCCTTTTTAGTCTGTGTTACCCGTGGGATTCCGGGTCTTGGTGGTATGCTATTTGGTGTGTTTGATGAGTGTATGTGCCAAGCGGTACTTATTACATTCCTTTTATATCGTTTTCCACTATTTTATTATTTAATGTTCATAAACTTGTATATTCCGCATCGTGTTAGGCTTACCTAGTCGCGGAGACTGGGTGCCGTCTTGACAGGTTCACGATTGGTGAACTAGGGTCGTGACAAGTTGGTATCAGAGCTCTAGGTTCATAGGAGTCACGGGATACAAACCGGTTACTTAGACTCTCACTGATCGATATAGAGACGTTTGTATTTATCTACGAGAGGCTATGTAACTATTTAGGAAACTCTTCATTTCTTTTGGATTCCTTGTCGTGCGACATTTTTGGCACTAAATCTAAACTTCTGCTTTCTATTCTCTCACAGTTAGTGAGGACACGTGCTACTCGCAAGGATCAGGCACACGCACCCCCTGTTGCCGCCATCAAAGGCCAGGACCGTCGTAGAGGACGAGGACGCGCCCGAGGTGCAGCCACAACACCCGCGCGCGCTGTTGCTGAGGTTCCACCGGTGGATCAGGCTGGAGCGCAGACACCTGGTACACCGACTACAGCGGCTACTACGTCAGCACTCCAGGAGACCCTGGCCCAGTTCATGAGTATGTATACCACTCTAGCTCAGGCAGGGGTTACTTCCTCTCACTACAAATACATCTCAGGCCGGGGAGGGGCCCAAACTCCCGCAGCCGCTACACCTGAGCAGCGAGTGCCAGTGGAGCAGGTTCCATAGATTATTGTTATGCCTCCTGCCTCCCTAGTACAGGCCGGAGGTGAGCCAGTTGCCTCCGAGGACGAGCAGCGTAGATTAGAGAGGTTCAAGAAATATGATCCTCCAATGTTCAGTGGTTTGGCTACAGATGGTGCATTGGGTTTTCTGGAGGAGTGTCATCGTATCCTTCATACCATGGGGATAGTGGAGACCAGCGGGGTTTACTTCACTGCTTTTCAGCTTCGTGGGGCCGCTTATGATTGGTGGCGCATGTATGAGTTGGATAGTCCGGATGAGTCTGCTTTATTGACCTGGACGCAGTTTTCTGATATGTTTTTGAGGGAATTTGTTCCCCAGAGCCTTAGGGATTCTTAGCGATCGGAGTTTGAGCGGTTGCGACAGGGCTCCATGTCGGTATCGGAGTATGCTATTAGTTTCACCCGTCTAGCCAGGCATGCACCGGCTTTGGTAGCCACGGTCTAGGAGAGAGTGTGGAGATTTATTGAGGGCCTTATTCCGCTGATCCAGTCCAGCATGGCCAGGAAGTTGGAGACGGACATACCTTATCAGCAGGTGGTGAGCATTACTAGGAGGATCGAGACTATGCTCCCTAGAGAGCGGGGAGAGAGGGAGGCCAAGAGGTCTCGTGAGTCGGGCCATTTCTCTAGTGCCCGCACTTCGGCAGCCGGTCATTTTGGATAAGGTTATTCCGATCGTCCAGTTCATTCAGCATTACCAGCAGCCGGTAGTACTCCAGCTCTTCCAGCACTTCAGCAGCCCTATTATGCTCCCCAAGTTTCCAGTGCACCTCCCATGCTGGGTACCTCTACGGGTCAGATTAGTGTAGGCCTAGCCCCAGCTAGTCATAGCCACCGCATCCTCCCAAAGCTTGTTACGGGTATGGTGATACATTTCCACATGATTAGGGACTGCCCCAGACTTGGTAGGGGTTCATATTCACAGACTACTCTACCATAGCGTGCTCCTCAGAGTTCTCAGGCCATGGTCACAGCTCCAGCTACTACCCCATCTGACCAGCCGACTAAGGGCGAAGGTCCAGGAGATAGAGGTCGCCCTCGAGAGAGGGGTCGTGCCACATATTATACTATTCCTGCTCGTACTGAGTCTATTTCCTCCGACTCCATCATTACAAGTATTATACTAGTTTGTCATAGAGAAACATCGATTCTATTCGATCCTGGTTCCACCTTTTCATATGTGTCCTCTTATTTTGCTTCACACCTGGGTGTGCCTCGGGATTCTTTGAGTTCCCCCATTTATGTTTCCACTCCGGTGGGAGACTCTTTGGCTGTGGACCGTGTGTATCGGCCGTGCTTGGTTACTATTTGTGGTTTTAAGACCAGAGCGGATCTATTGTTGCTCGGGATGGTCGATTTTGATATTATTTTGGGCATGGACTGGTTGTCGCCCCATTATGTTATTCTTGATTGTCACACCAAGTCCGTGACGCTGGCTATGCCAGGCATTCCAAGTATTGAGTGGAGTTGTACTCTAGATCACACCCCCAGCCGTGTTATTTCCTTTCTCAAAGCTCAGCGTATGGTTGAGAAGGGGTGTGCTGCTCATCTAGCTTATGTGCGGGATGTCAGTATTGACACTCCTTCTATTGATTCCGTTCTAGTGGTACGTGATTTCACTGATGTATTTCCAGCTGATCTCCCGGGCATGCCGCCCGACAGAGATATTGATTTTGCTATTGACTTGTTGCCGGACACAGCCCATTTCTATTCCACCGTACCGTATGGCTCCTCCGGAGTTGAAGGAGTTGAAGGATCAGTTACAGGAGTTATTGGGTAAGGATTTCATTCGACCTAGTGTTTCGCCTTGGGGTGCTCTCGTGTTGTTTGTGAAGAAAAAGGATGGTTCTATGCATATATGTATTGACTATCATCAGTTGAACAAAGTTACAGTGAAGAACCGATATCCTTTGCCACGTATTGATGATTTATTTGACCGACTACAGGGCGCACAGGTGTTCTCCAAAATTGATTTGTGCTCTGGTTATCATCAGCTGAAGATTTGGGAGCCAGGATATCCCGAAGACTGCCTTCAGGACTCGGTATGGTCACTACGAGTTCCTCGTGATGTCTTGCGGGCTGACTAATGCACCGGCAGCCTTTATGCATTTGATACACAGTGTGTTCAGGCCATATCTGGACTCGTTCATGATTGTTTTTATTGATGATATTCTAGTATATTCCCGGAGTCGGGTGCACGAGCAGCATCTGAGGATAGTGCTTCAGACTCTGAGGGAGAAGCAGCTATATGCCAAGTTCTCTAAATGTGAATTCTGGCTAAGTTCGGTGGCATTTCTAGGCCACGTGGTGTCGAGCGATGGTATTCGAGTGGATCCGAGGAAGGTGGAGGCCGTGCAGAGTCGGCCCAGACCCTCTTCAGCTACTGAGATTCGCAGTTTTCTTAGTTTGGCGGGTTATTATCGTTGCTTCGTAGAGGGGTTCTCTTCGATCGCAACACCTATGACCAGATTGACCCAAATGGGTGCCCCTTTCCAGTGGACAGAGGAGTGTGAGGCGAGCTTTCAGAAGCTTAAGACAACTTTGACTTTGGCCCCTATCTTGATGTTGCCTACATGTTCGGGGTCCTACACGGTATATTGTGATGCCTCACGAGTTGGACCTGGTGTAATATTGATGCACGACAGTAGGATGATTCCATACACGTATAGACAGCTGAAGGTACATGAGAAGAACTACCCTGTTCATGATCTGGAGCTAGCTGCCATTGTTCACGCCTTGAAGATTTGGCGTCATTACTTGTATGGGGTCCCTTGTAAGATCTAAACTGATCACCGGAGCTTGCAGCACTTGCTTAAGCAGAAGGACCTGAACATGCATCAGAGGAGATGGTTGGAGTTGCTGAAGGACTATGATATTACTATTCTCTATCATCTGGGCAAGGCTAATGTAGTTGCCGATGCCTTGAGTCGCCGGGAAGAGAGTTTGGGGAATTTGGCATATCTACCAGCTTCGGAGAGGCCTATGGCGATGGACGTTCAGGCCTTAGCCAGGCAGTTTGTTAGACTGGATCTTTCGAAGCCCAGCCGGGTTTTGGCCTGTGTGGTTTCTCGGTCTTCTCTATTTGACCACATCAGGGAGCGTCAGTTCGACGACCCTCATTTGCTTATCTTCCAGGATAGAGTTCGGCGTGGTGATGCTCGAGATGTTACCATTGGGGATGATGGAGTTATGAGGATGCAGGGGCATATTTGTGTGCCCAATGTAGATGATCTTCGAGAGCTGATTCTAGCAAAGGCCCATAGCTCATGGTATTCCATCCATTCGGGTGCCGCGAAGATGTATCAGACTTGAGACAGCATTATTGGTGGAGGCGGATGAAGAGGGATATAGTTGATTATGTTTCTAGGTTCCTCAACTGCCAGCAGGTGAAGTATGAGCATCAGCGTCCGGGTGGGTTAATGCAGTAGATTGTGATTCCAGAGTGGAAATGGGAGTGCATCACCATGGAATTTGTATCTGGGTTTCCACGGACTATTAAGAAATTTGATTCCATTTGGGTAATTGTGGATCGGCTGACCAAGTCCGCCCATTTCATACCGGTGAGCACTACTTATTCATCGGAGCGACCGGCGGAGATCTACATCAGAGAGATAGTTCGGCTGCATGGTATTCCAGTTTCCATCATCTCAGATAGAGGCACTCAGTTCACTTCACGGTTCTGGAGAGCCGTACAACAGGAGTTAGGCACTCGGGTGGAGTTCAGCACAGCGTTTCACCCGCAGACTGATGGCCAGTTCGAGCGCACTATTCAGATTTTGGAGGATATGCTTCGTGCGTGCGTGATTGAGTTTGGAGGTTCCTGGGATCATTTCTTGCCACTGGCGGAGTTTGCTTATAACAACAACTACCAGTCCAGTATTCAGATGGCACCGTATGAGGCGCTATATGGTAGGAGGTTCAGGTCTCCTGTGGGTTGGTTCGAGCCGGCGAGGCCAGAATGCTAGGTACGGAGATGGTCCAGGATGCAATGGACAAGGTCAAGGTGATTCAGGACAGACTACGTGCAGCCCAGTCTAGGCAGAAGAGTTATGCGGACAAGAAGGTCCGCGATGTGGCTTTTATGGTTAGCGAGCGGGATCTGCTTCGAGTCTCGCCCATGAAGGGAGTCATGAGGTTTGGGAAGAAGGGGAAGCTGAGTCCTAGATTTATTGGCCCTTTTGAGATCTTGAGGCATGTTGGGGAGGTTGCTTATGAGTTGGCCTTACCTCGCAGCCTAGCCGGAGTCCATCCCGTATTTCATGTCTCTATGCTACGGAGATACCATGGTGACCCGTCGCATGTGTTGGATTTCACTTCTGTTTAGCTAGACGAGGATCTATCTTATGTTGAGGAGCCAGTGGCCATTCTGGACAGGCAAATCAGGAAGCTAAGGTCAAAGAACATGGCTTCAGTAAAGGTCCAGTAGCGGGGTCAGCCGAAGCGACTTGGGAGACCGAGCAGGATATGCGCAGCGAGTACCCTCATCTCTTCACCACTCCAGGTATGTTTTCTATGCTCGTTCGAGGACGAACGGATCTTTTAAGTGTGGGAAGATGTAACGACCCGACCAGTCATTTTTGAAATTTACGCCCCGAATCCCCAATTTAACTATTCCCCTAAGTTCTTTTCTGCTATTGTGCTTTGTCGGGAAGGTAGGTTCTGGAATTTGGAGTGTTTTGGGACACTTTGTCCCTAATTGAGAGCCTTGTAGTTGAAAAATGGCCCGTATCTGAAACAGTGTTAAGACGACCTCGAAACGGAGATCTGATGGTTCCATTAGCTCCGTTAGGTGATTTTGGGGTTGGGAGCGCGTTTGGAATGTATTTTGGAGGTCCGTAGCTCAATTAGGCTTGAAATGCCGAAGTTTGAAATTTTGGCGAATCCGAACGATAGGTAAGATTTTGATCCAGGGGTCAGAATGGAATTCCGACTATTACTGTAGCTTTGTTATATGATTTTGGATATGTCTGCAACTTTTCAAGTCATTCGGACGTTGTTTGGTCGGGTTTTTGATTGAATGTTGGTTTTAGAAGTTTAGATGAAAACTTAGGCTTGAATCCACTATAATTTGATGTTTTCTGTGTTTAAGGACATGTTTTTATGATTGGAACAAGTTCGTATCGTGTTTTAGATTATGTTGGTGGTTTTCGTTGGGGTCCCGGGGGCCTCGGGGTGAATTCGCACCATCATCCGGGCATTTTTAGACTTGGAAGACTGCAGAAAATTGCAGCATCAGTGCAGCAGGATTTTTGCCTTTGCGTTCGCGTGGTAGGGCCCGCGTTCATGTAGGCTGCGCTAAGTTGAGCATCGCGTTCGCGATGCTGGGCATCGCGTTCGCATAGGTGGCAGCAAGGAAACTTCGTGTTCGCATCCAGGAGCGTCGCGTTCGCGTGGAAGAATGAGGCAAAGCATCGCGTCCGCGTTCGGTGTCACGCGTTCGCGTAGAAGAATTTCCGGATGGCTGTAGAGTTGTACTTCGCGAACGCGAAGAGGCCGACGTGTTCGCGTAGAAGGAGTTTGGGCTGCTCATCGCGAATGCGTGAACAGTAACGCGAATGCGTAGAGCAATTTCGTCCGGTAGTGAATTAAAACCCAGAAACAGACAAGTCGCGGGTTAAGCCACAAAAATGCCATTTTTGAGTCTTAGAAAGAGAAACTCACAGGAAATTGTTGGACAATCATCGGGTAATCATCGGAGGTAAGTTTTATGGCCTAATTACGTTATTTTATCATGAAATCCTTGAGTATTTCATTGTTAATGGAAGATTAATGGGGGATTTTAGCCCCAGGCCTAAATTATGGTAAATCGTCGATTTGAATGGGCAAACGGAGTCCGACTTTGGTAAATTTTATATGCATAGACTCGTGTTGTGATAAGGAACCCGAATATATAACTTTCATAATTTTTTGAGAAGCGTACCGTAAGTCGGGTTTTGCCAACTTGTGGTTTTGGGTGTATTTCGAATTGTTTCGATTGGGTAACACCCAATTGGCCTATTTTGATGTATTTCTATTGATTTTGATTAGATTCTACACCTGTGGAGGTAGATATTCATGGAAAGAGAGTTGTCTCTTAGCGGTTTTGTACCCGAGTCTAGGTAAGTGGCTTGTCTAACCCCGTGTGGAGGAACCTTCACCCCTAGGATATTATGTGTTAATTTAAATTAATGGTACGTGAGGTGACGGGCGTGTACATGCGCAGATTGTTGGAACCCACCTTACTTAAATTGTCCAATTCGGGATATTTCTGTTCTTAGCTGATTAAATTTTGACATTTACCTGATATTCGTTAGAAAAGCATGATTAGATAGGATTTATCTGTCTAATTGCCTAATTGTCTTACTTGAACTTCCTGATAGCTGTTGGTACTGGTTTGTTGAAGTTATAGTTATGCATATCATATTCTCTGTGCGTTCCTTTTCATTGTTTGTGTTGGTGGACTGCGGGTTCAATTCCCGGAGATCCAAGGGCTGTGGGTTCGATTCCCAGAGACCCGGAGTGGTATTGTTTGTGGACTGCGGGTTCGATTCCCGGAGATCCAAGGGCTGCGGGTTTGATTCCCGGAGACCCTGAGTTTATTGATATATTTATTGAGATACGGACTGCGGGTTCAATTCCCAGAGATCCTGAGATATGGAGATACGGGTTGCGGGTTCGAGTCCCGGAGACCTAGAGATACCGATATTGGGACTGTGGGTTAGATTCCCGGAGATCCTGAGTTATTGGATATAGAGAGGGACTGTGGGTTCCATTCCCATAGGTCCTGGATTTGTTGATTTGAGTTTATGTTGTGTTGGTTACTTGTAGTAAGCTAATCGTAGACAGTTGCAGTAATAACTTCATTGTTGTTATTTTAGATTCATTCTTACATATTCCCGCTTGTTACTGTTTTGATCATTATGTTATTGTTTTCTCGGTTGGGCCCTGACCTTCCTCGTCACTACTCCATCGAGGTTAGGCTTGGCACTTACTGAGTACCGCCGTGGTGTACTCATGCTACTCTTGTGCACACATTTGTTGTGCAAATCCAGGTACATCAGGTCAGGCTCAACTCAGGTGATTTAGCAGCACTTCAGGAGACTCGAGGTATGATCTGCTACGTTCGCGGATCCGGAGGGCCTCCTTCTATTCCCCTAGCGATAGTAGTTACTTTCCCTCATTTTCGTTTTTTAGACATTATTGATGTATAGAGCCACAATTGTACTCACCCTTTTTAGTCTGTGTTACCCGTGGGATTCTAGGTCTTGGTGGTATGCTATTTGGTGTGTTTGATGAGTGTATATTCCAAGCGGCACTTATTACATTCCTTTTATATCGTTTTCCACTATTTTCTTATTTAATGTTCATAAACTTGTGTATTTCGCATCGTGTTAGGCTTACCTAGTCGCGGAGACTGGGTGCCGTCATGACAGGTTCACGGTTGGTGAACTAGGGTCGTGACAGTTCCACACATTATAATTCTGGGTTCTGAAATCTGAAAGCATCTTTAAGGGTTACAATTATAAGGCTGGTTTCTGAAAATCCAGAGATTAGTCCATAGTTTTGAAATCGAAAAGAGTTATAAAGTTCTGAAATATACAACTAAGGGTTGTATAAGCTGATTAACTTGACTGTTGTTCTTGGATTTCTGTGGGTCAATCTTTCATTAATTCATCTCGACTTTGCTGGAATTCCTTGATTCTACTTGGGTCGATTTGCTGGGTTCTATATTTGGGGTTTTGGTAGCTATTTTGCTGTGATCGAATTGTCTCATTGTTGTTGCAGTATTGTTGCTATTGGTTGCAGATTATTCTTCTTCTCCAAAACTCTAGACTCATCGATTTCTTTTGAACTAGGTACACATCTGTTTTCTGGAGATGTAACTGAGATTATAATGAAGAAATGAAGTTTAATTAATTTTTGATGCAGTCATTTTTTTTCTTCTATCATAGCTGTAACTAATTCGTAGATCCTTTTGTTATTCATGGGAATGGTTGTAATAATTAACAACTCTACGAATCTGACCTAGATTAGAGTAGAAGTAGTCAATGTTGTAGTTAGATGTAAATTAGTAATTAGATTTGGTTTATCATCTAATTCAAAACTAAAACAGGATAATATAAAGTAAATACACCTAGGTACATAAATACGATTCTAAAACTGGACGTATAAACTGGTATCTAGCCACTTTTGTTAGTTAAACCCTGAACTTGGATCAATTAAATCTAAAAGGAAATGAGTAGTTGAAGTTTAAATTGTATTATCGCCTAGCTTCACCTAAAAATGATCTATCTACAGATTTGTTTTAGACTTCTGTGATTGTTAATAACTCAAGCATGTTCAGTTAATATTACAACACTGTTTTCGTTTAGTTAAAAATAAGTGACAAAATAAGTCTTGCAACTAGAGTCGTGATAATTACTCGAGTATCTAAATCGGACATATAGAATAATAATACAAATACAAAATTTATGTCTTATAATGTTCAATTAGTTTTTAGGATATGAAATTAGTAGTGATTGAGATGTAATTTGGTACCTTTTCAAATAATGTGATTTTACTATCTTTCTCTATCATTTGAAAAACGTTTGCTCAAACACTGTTTTGAAGTTGCTAGCATGTTCTTTATTTTCGTTCATATACTCTGGGCCTAGTCATGAAAACAGGCCCATGTCTAATTAATGTAATATATGTGTTCTCAAGTAGAGACAATAGTACACATTGTGCTACAGATGCCCATTCGTTCTAGTAATGGACTGTTAAAGTAGTCCAAAGTCCAGGCCCAAGAATGAATAGATGGCCTGGACTCTGATATTATAGTCTAAAAATAACACAAAAACAAGATATAAATTAGGAAGAAAAAAAACAAAAAATAGAAAACATAGTATATGACTAGGATTGGACCTTAAAAATAACGGATGAGCCTCGTCCCGAAGATGAAAAGATACACGGGGCTCCCAAATGGATTTCAATGTAAAATGAAAGATTTGGAAGGACAGTTTAGCAAATTTCACTGTCTTTCCTAAAAGTTAATAAGACGTAGACAATATAGGCGCGATTAAAAATTACATTCCTAATACGGGAGCACATTTTATGTGACCCAAATCTCAAATCCCGGCGAAGCTGAAATGCACTAAAGTCACAGGCGTACTGGTTGTGGTGTGACTCGAAAATGCATTTTCATGACGTTGCAAGTCTTTCAAAATAACAAAGCGGGATTAAAAACATTTGTAAAATTGAAGCATATAAAGAAATCAGATAAAACAAATACGGCAGTTGAGTGACCGTGCTAGAACCACGGAATCCGTGAGTGCCTAACACCTTCTCCCGGGTTAACAAAATTCCTTATCCGGATTTCTAGTTTCGTGGACTGTTAAACAGAGTCAAAATTTCCTCGGTTCAGGATTAAACCGGTGACTCTGGACACCATTATTTTCCCAAGTGTCGACTCTGAAATTAAATAAATCCTGTTCTGATTGTCCTCAAAATGGAAAAACTCCCTCCCTGTTATTATTATTTTATCCCTTCTTGGGGGTGTATTAGTAAATAACGGGGTATACTTATTTAAAAGTAGTAAAAAGGGAGGTGTGACAGCTACCTCAAGGTTCGTTGCTAACACCTGTTCATCTGGGAAAGCCTCCTCAATCTCTTTCACCTCCATCTTCTTCTCTGCTCCTTCAAGCCTAGACAAGTGATCAGCCATTTGGTTCTTTATTCACTTTCGGTCACAGATTTCCAAGTCAAATGCTTGAAGTAGTAGCACCCATCGAATCAGGCGTGACTTTGACTCATTCTTCTCAATTAAGTACCTGAGAGTAGCATGGTCAGTATAAACAAGTACCTTCGAGACTATCAGATATGGCCTGAGTTTTTCAAATGTGAACACCATTGCTAGCATCTCCTTCTTTATCAATGTGTAATTTAGTTGGGCACCACTCAAAGTTCTACATGTGTAGTATATTGGATGCATGACTTTATCTTTTCATTGGCCAAGAATGCTCCCACATCATAATCATTTACATCACACATCAGCTCAAATAGTTGCTGCCAATCGGATGCAACTATTATAGGTGGCAACATCATCCTCTTCTTCAGTTCCTCAAAAGCTACCCTACAATCATCAAAAAAACAAAAGGGTGATTTTTTTTCAAGCAATTTACACAAAAAGTTAGCAATTTTGGAAAAATCTTTTATAAACCTCTTGTAGATACCGACGTGGCCAAGGAAACTTTTTATTTCCTTGATGGATGTGGGTGGTGGAAACTTTTCTATTACATAAACCTTTTCACCATCCAATTCAATGCCCTTATTTGACACTAGATGCCCTAAGATTATACATTCATATACCATGAAATGGCACTATTCCTAGTTTAATACCAAATTAGTCTTCCTATACCTCTTCAATACTCTTTTCATGTTCATAAGGCAGTCATCAAATAAGTTCCCCACCACTGAGAAGTCATCCATGAAAACCTCCATTATTTTCTCTACCATATCTGTAGAAATGGCCATCATGCACCTCTAGAATGTGGCAGGTGCACTGCATAGGCCAAACGCCACTCTCTGAAAGGCATAGATGCCATATGGAGAAGTGAATGAAGTTTCTCTCTATCCTTCGGGGAAATAAAGATTTGATTATACCCCGAGTATCCATCTAGAAATCAAAAGTGGGACCTCCTAACCAGTCTGTGTAACATCTTATCAATGGACAGTAGGGGAAAATGGTTATTTCGGGTAGCCTTGTTCAAGATTCTATAATCCATACAGATTCTCCATCTTGTGCTTGTTGATATCAACTCATTGTTCTTATTTTGCACAACAGTCATTCCACCCTTCTTTGGCATACACTGAACTGGGCTATCCTAGTTACTGTCAAAGATGGGGAAGATGATTCTCGCATCTAACCGCATGATCACTTCTGTCTTCACCACTTCTTTCATGTTGGGGTTCAGCCTTCTTTGTTGTTCTCTAGAAGGTTTTTGCCCATCATCCAATAGAATCTTATGCATACAAAATGCAGTGCTGATAGCCTTAATATCTACAATGGTCCAACCAATTGCAGTCTTGCACTCTATTAACACCTGTAACAGCTATTGTGCAAGCACATCTAACAAACTAGCTGAGATAATAATAGGTTAAGTTGAGTAGGGTCCCAAGAAAGCATACATGAGGTGAGACGGTAACGAATTTAGCTCTAACTATGGTGGCTCTTCAATTTATGGCTTTGATGGAGGGGTTTTTCTTTCTTCTAAGTGTAAAGGATCGAATTTGAGCTCTCTTTTTATGTACTCTTGGCCTTCAAGGGCCAAAACCCACTCCGCCAAGTCCTCACCATCTATCCTTCTATGTTCATAAGGTATGCTTCTAGAGGATCTTTTAAGTTCAAAGTCTCATCTTCCTCCTCTAAAATCACATCTACAGCTTCTATCAGAGAGAAGTTAGCAAACTCACTGAGCCGCCGTATAGGTTTCTGCACATTGAACATTATCTCTTCATCATTCGATCTTTTCTTTATCTCCTTTGTTTCACCATAAATTAGAGCTCTCACAGTGGCCAAGAATGGCCTTCCCAAAAATTATAGGAATCTACTCGTCAACTTGGCAGTCTAGAATGTCAAAATCTGCTGGAAACCAAACTTTCCAACCTTCACTAGCACACCATCCAGTATACCTGATGGCATCTTCATCGTTCAGTCGGCTAGATACAGTAACATTGATGTGGGTATTGCTCTACCAATGCCTAACCTTTTATAGATAGCCAAGGGCATCAAGTGTATGCTTGCCCCCAAATCACATAGTGCTTTAGCAAAAGCATGGTTGCCTATTTGTGCATAGGATTGTGAAACTCCCTGGGTCGGACAATTTCTCAGCTATGGGTCTCATCACGACAGCACTACATGTCTAAGTCAGTGTAATAGTGGCCAAGTCTTTAAAGTCGAACTTACGAGATATCAAGTCCTTCTTCATTTTTGCATAACTAGGCATCTCCTTCAAGGCATCAATCAATGGAATGTTCACTTGGACTTGCTTCAACATCTTCATGAATTTCTCATAGTCCTCATCCTTCTGATATTTGGCCAATCTCTAGGGGAATGGTGCTGGAGGCCACGTCGTTTTTGTGATTTTAGTTTGAACCTGCTTGGGCACTATTCTACTACCTTTTCTTGCACTAACTCAGTTTTCTTTCTTAACCTCCTTTCTTTGCTTGATTTTGTTGGTGCATGTTGTACCGTTACCTCTATTAGCTATGTTGAATCGTCTACCTCAATTGGTACTGGCACAAGTGTCTCGGTTGGTTAGATTTTGTGTGAAATTTCTTGCTCTAGATCTAGATCTCTAGCATTTCTTAGACCCACCGCCATAAAATGCTTCAGTCCCTGCTCTTTGGGATTGACATGCGTGTCTACAGATAAAGTCCCCTGAGGATGATTATTCAGAGCCATGGATAACATCCCTTGAAGACGATTATAACTTAGACGTGTGCTTCTACATTCTCTTGCATTTTTCCATTGGATCCAATCAATTTTTCAGCATTCCTTTAATTTTAGATAACCCATCATCTTGTCTCACTATCTATTGTTATTAAGGCTGTCGATTTTCTTGATTTTATCCGTGTTGCCTTTGGCAAGGCACAACTTGACCTTCAGGTGGCATAGATCCAGCATTGTTCCCATTATTATGTGATAATGTGGTTGTCTATACTACTGATTCTGCTGCCCCCAATGCTTACCACCTTACCTTTGTCCTCCATAGTTTATCACATAGTTTATATTTTCCCGATAGTTCTAGTTGACACTTTCAGCACTCTACGAGCATAAACATGGTTGGTTAATTCATGGTGTACATAAGCCCCCATTAGTCGTGTCAACTATGTGTACCTGTTGCGTCTGGGCTGATTCATCATTCTTTTGGGTGAGTATACTCATTAGCATCATCAGAGTGACCATATTCTCGGCTATGGAGTTATTTGGGTCCAAAGCCATTGAGTGAATGACAGGAGTGATCGTAGAGTCTCTTGTCATCCATCCTTAGTTTTGAGCCATTCTATCAAGTAAGATCTTGTATTGTCTTACTGATTTGCTCAAAAATGCTCCACCTACTGAAGCATCAACGTTAGCCGTCTTGAGGAGTTTCATCAAACAACAATGTTCAAACAACGTTAGCCGTCTTCGAACAATTCACCAGTTCTTGAGGAGTTTCTAAGCATGTACCTATAACACCCAAGACTACAAACGTTAAAATTTTAATGTATTTAGTTTAAAATGAAGAAAATTGACTACACTAAGAATTCTAGATCTTGTGGTATAGCTTTCTTGTGGTATCTTGCCCAGTTCTTTACTACTGTGGTATCAGAGCCAGACCATCCTTTCGGAGGAAGGAACAGTTTTCTAAATATGTCTGATCCATTTCCATCATCTCCTTCTTCTTCTGATATGTATCTTGGCTGGGAGACATAGAGGTCCGGAGCCTTCTGGTCGGAAATCATCAGATTTTCAGGATAAACAGCTGGATTTATAAGTGAGGAAGCAGCTCCGGTATCAATGAAAGCAATAACTCGAGTTGGTTTGTCCCACTTGGATGAATAGATTTTGACTTCTACTTGAGGGACAACAGTAAGAGCATTGACCATTAATTTCTCGGCAGCGCCGCCAAAATTTAATCACGCCTAACTATGCCTAATAAAAAAGACTAAGCGATCGTTGCAAATATAATTCAATTTTCAAGTCCGAAGTCGAATCCCACTGGGAATTAATGTACTAATCACAACTTTTAGTTTCGCGAGAACCCAAATAATCAAACTTTCAAAAATATTGAATAGTGAATTGAGTATTTACTAACTAATAACAAGATAATTAAAAAGTTATAAATTTACTGCTAACAAAGAGAACGTTGTGGACAAGATTGGAAAGGTCTAGGGTTACGATTTGCCCTCTTATAAGAATGTCATTATTACGTCTCCTATAAATTTGCCTTTCAACCGATCATGAGTATTTTACGTGTCGTAATTCTCTTCCGAGAAATTACAACACGTTACTAAATGTAATCTTCCGAACTACGCTAGATAACATTATTTTACTGCTCACCAAGATCGCACCAACTTTTTGTTATTCCTAACGCCACCTTTAAACACTTCGTATTGATCCCTCATATATGTTAGGAGTAGTGTTGTTCAATAAATACCTAAATATGTACACTTTCTAAGTAATATACACTAAATAGGTATAGCCGATTAAGGGCCCTTCAATCTACACAATAATCACGTAGTTGAACAAGCAGAGCTAATCTAATGGCAAACTTATATTAAACGGAACAAATTTCATCCGCCAGGAGGTTCCATCAAACCCTAGAATACAAAGTTTAGCTACTCATAATTGATTTCACAATCACAACATAAGAAATCATCATCAAATAGTAAATAAGGGAAGAATAAAGATAAAAACTCATTTCTAAATCTTTTGTGTTGCTCCTTGCTTGTTCTTACCTTCAAAATTCTTCTAAGACCATAGAGACCCTCTTTTTAGGCGAGCTAGGCTTCATATAGGTCAAGGAATGTCGCCTCTAAAATTATAATTTTTACCCTAGAAAATGTTATCTCGGAAGGACATGCAAAGCCGCACACCTGGGCAGGTGACCGCATATCTGGCCGCGTACTTTCGCCAGCTTCTGTCTGGCTTGCGCAGCCCAATGCGTGGTCGTGCACCTGGGCAATTTTCTGCTCTCTTCGTCGGTCTTCTTTTTAAGTGAACTAACCTCATTTAATCCTCTAACGAACTACTAATTTACTCCATAAGCTTTTACATGGACTACAACACTCCACATTATCTCAAATGCTCCTTAACGTCATTGTATCCCTGGATTCCTCATGCAAAGCATAAAATACTCAATCAGAATAATTTAATATCATTTAACGCTCAAACTTCATTAAAGTAAAACCAATTTGGAGTACAAATAGTGGCCATAATACACAGTTATGGCCTACTATCAACGTGCTTCTTGATTTTTATCAAAAGAGTATTATGTTTCTCAATCGCTAGAAGACATGAGATCAACTCAAGATATTTTAAAATTTCGTTCACAATATTGTTGTTGTTACACCATATTAGATGCATGAAAAATCATAAGTCTTTGCCAACAACTCTTCATTATTCATAGTTTCCCACCTAATTATAATCGGGAGGTTATAATAAATAATATAGACTTATATTTGTTTACAGTCTTAAAATCTTGTAGAAGTGTATCTACTCATACTACGCCATGGTTTCCTTAAGTTGGACATATATTTCTTAAACCTATATATAATTCAAGTAGATCTTTTACTACTAAATATTTAGCTTTAAATCCTTCGTGCAGATGATGACGAACGAAAATCATTGCTTTCGCTTTATCCAGACTCAATACCTCATTACCTTGAGTAATGATATCACCAAGACCTTTAATGTCTAATTAAATTTCAACATCGAGAACCCATGGTTACTTCAAGTGCCGCAAATTCAAGTTTTATAGATTTGATTTAGTAAAAGTTGAAGTAGAAAACAGAAATAGATTAAAATTTTAATAACAATAATGTAAATACTAGTACAATGACATCAAGATTTCAAACACACTCTACCAGAGGATATTGCTCGATTACTATTTTGTTCTTGTATAGTATTTGCAATAATGTGAAGACCATAGTTAAAGATATTATAATGGATGTCTATATAATATATTTAATAATTATGAACACAAAGTTAATTCTACGATATTTCCGATAGCTATTCCAAGATGTAATATTTAATTTTTTTTTTTGGAGAAATGGATAATATTATTAATAAAAGCTACTATGGCATTACATCTGTCATGACCCAACCCCTTCCTCTCGTTGTGATGGCGCCCAACACACTGCTAGGCAGGACCGACCTTTTAACAATATTCTCGACTTAAACAGATGATTAGTGGCAAGCACAGATAATAATTTCTAAACTGTTTTATCAAAATCCTGGAAATAATCGTGAAAGGAACTGAAAGTTAACAAAATACTGCAACATAACCCCCAACTAGGACCCGGTGTCACGAACTTGAGCCTCTAATATAGAATATCCACCTAATACAAGTCTATATAAGAAAGTGCACAAATAAAAAGTAGAGATAGGAGGGAGAGATCAGGGTTGTGAACGCCATGCAGCTACCTCAATGCTCTCCGATATTGATGTCCTGCTAGATAGTCCTCACTCAGCATGTGATGCACCTGGATCTACATACAAGTTACAGGGAATAATGTGAGTACTTCGATCCAGTGAGTAATATACATAACTAATGGTTGAAAATAAGAAATCATGGAATAATAAAAGGTAAACTATAACTGGCAGCTCAGACATTTAATAGTGAAACAACAAGTCAATGCAATAACAGTATAGAAAGAACCATGTGAGGTAAACATATAAGTAATAATTCATGAATGCAATGCAACACATAGAATGGTACATTCCAGTACCCGCTGCAGCATGCAACTCGATACGGTTATCGTCGACGGTGCTCACTAGGGGGTGTGTACAGACTCCGGAGGGGCTCCTATAGCCCAAGCGCAAATAATCAAGACATCTCGTGTCACCAATATCCTATCGCTGCAGCGTGCAGCCCGATCCATGTTCAGTCCAAAAATTCACACGAGCCACACAAGCAATATCAAAATAATATTTCTCAGCTCAGGATGTCAATCAAATAGTGTTTTAGTTTTCAAATCATAGAAAATGGCTGAGTATTTCAAAATAGTATTTTTACTTAGGACTGAAATCGATTCACATGTCAAATAATGTGAAAAATTATGGTAGTAATCCCTGAAGGATTCAAATAATCGGCACAAAGCCTAATGTATCAAGAAAATCCAAGTATGATGATTATCAAACAAGTCTTATATGAAAACACAGTATGGATACCACTCGAGACGAACTATGTCACAGTCCGTAATCACAAACGACCCTGCACTCGTCATAGAGCGCGTGTCTCACCTCAATATGGTGTTACGATGCGATATTTCGGGGTTTCAAACCCTCTGGTCATCATTAAAATTTATTACTCACCTCAAGTCGGCCCAAAGTCTAGCTCTCTATGCTTTTTCCTCTCAAATAGACCTCCTCGCGCGTCGAATCAAATTAAAATCACAAGGAATACATTACAATAGGCTAACAAAACATATCCCAATCGAAAAGACTCGAAAATCATGAAGTTGGCAAAACCCGAGCCCGGACCCACTTCTCAAAAAATTACAAAATTTACAACATCGGATTTCTTATCGCACCACGAGTCCATACATATCAAATTTACCAAAATCGGAGTCCATTTGATCCTCTAAATTTCAATTTTAAATTACAAATTCTCAAGCCCTAACTTTACCCCCTTTTGATGACATTTCAACCAATTCCCATGTTAAATCCATCATAATTTCGTGTATTTAGCCAAAGGAACTTATCTCCAATCACACCTAGTCAAAATCCCCCTTCAATTCCATCTAACAGCTCTCAAGCTCGCTTAAAAATGGTGGAAATAACATAAGCTTCGCGGAACAAAATGAATATAAAAACCCTTCTAGCACCAGGGGTTTCCGCTTCTGTGGTCCCCATACCCGCTTCCGCGATACCGCTTCCGTGGTTCCTTTCCGCTTTTGCGGAATATCATTTAAAATTCCGGACCGCTTCTGCGGTCCCTCTTCCGCATTTGCAGACCATTTTAGGCGGATAACCTTCCGCTCATGTGGAATTGCCTTACCTCCTCCATTTTCTCTCTTGCGATCAGCCTACCGCACCTGCGGTCTCGCAAATGCGGTTTCTCATCCGCACCTGTGGTCTGGCAGATGCGGTTTCCCATCCGCATCTGCGACTCTTCCAAACATTGCCCAGAACCGCTCCTACGCCAAAATTTCCGCCAATGCGACTTTGTATTTGCGGTTGCTATTTCACAGATGCGAAAATACCTGTTGCTACAAAACCTGCAATTCCAAGCTTCAAATTTATTCCAATATCCAAAAGAAATCACCCCGAGGCCCTCGGAACCTCAACCAAAAGTGCCAACCCATCCTAAATCATCATTCGAACTTGTTCTAGTCCTCAAAACACATCAAACAACGCTAAAATCACTAATTCACATCAGATTCAAGCCTAAGTTTCTTCAAAACTTCTAAAATACGCATTTGACCATAACGCGACCAAAATACATCAAAATTACCTGAAATTTTCACACACATCCAAAATCACCCTACAAAGCTACTACAACTCTCGGAATTTCATTCCGACCCTCGGATCAAAATCTCACCAACTAACCGGAATTTGCCAAATACTAACTTCGCCAATTCAAGCCTAATTCTTCACAAGACCTCCAAAATCAATTTTAATCGCACTCCTAAGTCATAAATCATTCCCCAAAGCTAATTGAATCACCAAAAATCACATCCGAGTCCTCTAACTCAATAGTCAACATCCGGTGGACTTTTTCTAAAACAAGCCCTCCTTAAAAATACTAAGTGTCTCATTTTCTATAATGAAACATGAAGAAGCATAAAATGGGGGAAACAGGGAAGTAACATATGAGACGATGGGTCGGGTCATCACATCCTCCCGAACTTAAACAAATGTTTGTCCTCGACCGGGCCAAGAAACGTACCTGAAGTCTCATATAGGCAAGGATATCTTCTCCGCGTTTCATACTCGATATCCTAGGTAGCCTCCTCCATGGGTCGATCTCTCAACTGCACCTTCACCGAAGCTATATACTTTGATCTCAACTTCCGAACCTGAAAACCCAAAATAGCCACTGGCTCCACATCATAGGTCAAATCATCATCCAACTGAACCGTGCTGAAGTCTAAAACATGAGACAGTCCCCACAATACTTCCGGAGAATGGAAACATGGAATACCGGATGAACCCTGACAAGCTGGGTGGCAAAGCAAGCATATAGGCTACCTCCCCAATCAACCTAAATACCTCAAAAGGCCCAATGAACCGCGCACTCAGCTTCCCTTTCTTACCAAACCTCATAACGCCCTTCATGGGAGAAACCTTTAACAAGACCTTCTCGCCCACCATATAAGATACATCTCGAACCTTTCGGTTTGCATAACTCTTGTGACATGACTGAGCTATATGAAGTATCTCCTAGATCACTTTCACTTTCTCTAAGGCATCATGGACCAACTCTGCCCTTTGTAGTCTAGCCTCGCCGGGCTCAAACCAACCAACCGAAGATCTACACCATCTCCCATATAAGGCCTCATACGGCACCATCTGAATACTGGATTGATAGATGTTGTTGTAGGCAAACTCTGCAAGTGGCAAGAACTCACCCCAAGAACCTCCAAAATCAATAACACAAGCACGCAACATGTCCTCCAATATCTAAATAGTATGCTCGGACTGCCCGTCCGTCTGAGGATGAACGTTATGCTCAACTCCACCTGTGTACCCAACTACAACTGAAAAGTCCTCCAAAACTGGGAAGTGAATTGAGTAGCTCTATCTGAGATAATAGTAACTAGGCCCCAATGCAACCGAACAATCTCCTGGATGAAAAATCCTGCTAGCCACTCCAAAGAATAGGTAGTACACACCAAATTGAAGTGCGCAGACTTGGTCAGCTGATCCACAATCATCCAAATCGAATCAAACTTCCTCGAGGTACGAGGCAGACCAGTCACAAAATTTATCGTAATCCTCTACCACTTCCGCTCTGGAATATCCATTCACTGAAGTACACCACCCGGCCTCTGATGCTCATACTTTACCTGCTGATAGTTGAGACACCGAGCCACATATCTCACATTATCTTTCTTCATTCTCCTCCACCAGTAGTGCCACCTCAAATCCTGATACATCTTTGTGGCACCCGGATGAATGGATTACCGCGAGCTGTGGGCCTCCTCTAATATCAACTCCTGAAGCCCATCCACATTGGGCACGCAAATCCAGCCCTGCATCCTCAACATGCCATCATCATCAATAGTCACATCTCTAACATTACCATGCTGGACCCTATTCCTAAGGACAAGCAAATGTGGATTCATCATACTGGCTCTCTCTAATGCAGTCATACAAGGAAAACCAAGAAACCACACAAGCCAAAACCCGACTAGGCTCCGAAATATCTAACCTTACCATCCGATTGGTTAAATCCTCGACATCAACTACAAGGGGTCTCTCCCCAACTAGAATATACGCCACACTACCCATACTTACTGCCTTCTGGCTCAAAGCATCAGCCACCACATTGGCCTTCCCCGGATGATACAGAATGGTAATATCATAGTCCTTGAGTAACTCCAGCCACCTCTGCTACCTCAAATTAAGATCATTCTTCTTGAAACAATGCTGAAGACTGTGATGATTAGTGAATACCTCACAAGATACGCTATATAAGTAGTGCCTCCAAATCTTAAAATCATGAACTATTGTAGCGACCTCCAAATCATGTATGGGGTAGTTTTTCTCACGGGGATTCAACTGACGAGAAGCGTATGCAATAATCTACCCTCCTACATCAACACATATATAATCCCAACTCTCAAAGCATCACAATATACAGTGTAAGAACCTAGAGCTGATACCAGAACCAACACTGGAGTTGTGGTCAAAGTTGTCTTGAGCTTCTAAAAGCTCTCCTTGCACTCCTCCGACCATACAAATGGTGCACACTTCTGCATCAACCTGGTCAAGGGTGAAGAAATAGATAAAATGTCATGGACGAACCAATGATAATAACCAGCCAAGCCGAGCAAACTCCGAGTCTCCATGGCTGAGGACGGTCTAGGCCAACTTTGAGCCTCTATCTTCTTCAGATCAACCTGTATACCATCACCAGAGACCACGTGCCACAAGAAAGCCACAGAACCAAGCCAAAACTCACACTTGGAGAACTTTGCATAAAGTTTCTCCTCCCTCAATCTCATTAATACCACTCTTAAATGGTGTGTGTGCTCCTCCTAGCTACGCGAGCACACCAGGATGTCATCAATTAAAACAATCACAAATAAATCTAGATACGGCCGAAAAACACTGTTCATCAAGTGCATGAATGCTACTGGGGCATTAGTCAGCCTAAAGGACATAACCAAAAACTTATAGTGCCCATATCTAGTCTTGAAAGCAGTCTTCATAATATCTGAATCCCTGATATTCAGCTGGTGATAGCCTGAACGGAGATCAATCTTGGAGAATACCGTTTCATCTTGAAGCTGGTCAAATGAATCATCAATGTGAGATAGGGGATACTTGTTCTTCACTGTCACTTTGTTCAATTGCATGTAATCAATGCACATTCTCATTGTGCCATCCTTCTTCTTCACCAATAGGACCGGTGCACCCCACGGTGACACACTCGGACGAACGAACCCTTAATCTAAGAGTTCCTAAAGTTGATCCCTTAATTCTTTCAACTACACTGGTGCCATGCGATACAGAAGAATGGAAATGGGCTGAGTGCCCGGCACCAGATCAATACCAAAATTAATGTCCTTGTGTGGTGGCATGCCCAGTGCCGTCTACCAGAAACATATCAGGGAAGTCCCTCACGTCGGGAACAGAATCAAGACTATGAGCCTCAGCTCCGACATCTCTCACAAAAGCCAAATACGATAGAAAACCTTTCTCAACCATCCACTGGTCCTTTAGGAATGAAATCACCCTGCTAGGAACACAGTCAGTCATACCATGCCACTCAATCCTCGGAACACCTGGTATAGCCAATGTGACTGTCATAGCATGACAATCTAGAATAGCATGGCACGGAGATAACCAGTCCATGCCTAGAATAACAACAAAATCCACCATGCTCAACAGCAATAAATCAACTCGAGTCTCCATATGTCACGACCCGGATTTTCCCCCAACATCGGGATCGTGATGGCGCCTACTCATGGTAGCTAGGCAAGCCACTCTATTCAACATTATCCTGTTTTGACCAATATTTCATACTCAATTTTATCAACAAGAACCATAACATTAATTAAATAAATGCGGAAGACTTATCAAAATAGAAATAAGCAATACCAAGGTAAAACACTACTGAAATCATCTACCCAAGACATGGAGTCACCAGCTCACGAACTACTACTGAATACTACACACAAAGGTCTGAAGAAAAATAACATAAATCTGTTTGTCTCGGAACAATGAGACTACGACAAATAATATAAATAAGTGGAAGAGACGCTGGGCCTGCGGACGCCTGCAAGCTACCTCGGTCTCGAAATGCTCAACTCCCCCACAAGTACTCTACTGCTGCTACTGCTCCTGCTCGAAACCTAGACCTGTGCAAAAACGCACGAAGTGTAGTATTAGCACAATCCGACGCCATGTGATGTTAAGTGCCTAGCCTATCCCGGCGAAGTATTGACAAGCCTAAGACCTGACACTCACATAAACCTGTGCAGTTCTATATACATATGTACACCACAAGATAACAAGAGATATCAAGTAAACAAAATCCAACAAGAAATATCATAAGAGGGAAGCTCAACAGTTAACAACAATTACTAAATCAACAAAAGAAACCAACATATAATGGAAATAGTTCATATCAAACAAGGAATAGCAAATAGTTGCACGGCATCACCCTTCGTGCTTTTACTCTTATCCTCACCAAATAAGAAAATAAAGTGCATGGCATCACCCTTCGTGCTTTTACTCTCATCCTCACATCCATAGCACGGCATGATCCTTCGTGCATGGTTCAATAACAAGGCACGGCATTACCCTTCGTGCATAATCAATATCACAAGGCACGGCATGATCCTTCGTGCATAATCAATAACAAGGAACGGCATTAACCTTCGTGCATAATCAATAATAAGGCACGGCATTAACCTTCGTGCAATAACAGTAAAACAAGGCACGACATCACCCTTCGTGCATCATCACTCTTCCTCACCCAAATAACAATCACAGTTAAGGGCAGAGAATGAAAACAATAATCATGAACCGTCCCGGCGAGGGACACAATAATCATCACAACAAAGTCCCGGCAAGGGAAAACAATATTTCACTTCACAATAAGTCCCGGCAAGGGAAAACAATGTACAATTCCACAACCCCGGCAAGGGTTCAACAATTCATCTTTAAAATATCTCAACACAAGTATCAATATCGAATCACGGTCATACTAGACGCCAGTGTATGGATGCTCGTCACCACAACCCATACACCACACTCAATCACATAGCACATAGCACACAATTCCTATTCCCTCAAGCTAGGATAGAACAAACACTTACCTCTAGCCTTGAAGCCCAATTTATCCTTCAATTATAGCTTTACCCCGAATTTCCGCTTTCAACTTGCTCGAATCTAGTCACAATTGATTCCATTACATTAATAAATACTAAATAACTTAGTTTGAATGCTTAAAAATGGTTTTCTTAAAGTTTTCCCCAGAATTTCCCAAAACGCCCCTGACCCCACGTGGTCGGAACTTGGGGTTCGGACCAAAATCCGGTTACCCATTCCCCCACGAGTTCAAATATATGGTTTGTTTCAATATCGGACCTCAATTCGAGGTCCAATTACCCAATTCATGAAAACCCTAGGTTCTACCCAAAAACAAGAATTTCTACCATGAAAACCTTTGATTTCTATTGAAAAACATGTTTAATGTTGTTAGGAATTGAAAGAATTAAGTAAAAAGTGACTTACAAGTGCCTTGGAGTGAATTTGCTCTTGAGGGTTCGTGTGTGGTGTGTGGGTTTTTGAAAGAATGAAGAAAGAACTGAAAAATTCGTTTAAGTATAAAATTGCACAGCTGCGGGTATCGCAATTGCAAACATTTGTTCGCAATTGTGAACACTACAGGTCTGGGGTCTGTCAGCGTCGCATTTGCGACATTATGTTTGCATTTGCGAACAGGCTGGGTTACTGGGGCTTTCGCATTTGTGACAATAGCTTCGCATTTGCGAAGCCAGGCGAAATATTGAAGTCCTCGCATTTGCGAGGTTAAGTTCGCATTTGCGAACCCATGCGTGCCTGGACCTCCTTCACAATTGCGATCAAGGCTTCGCATTTGCGAATACAGCCTTGGTCTGCCCCCTTCGCAATTGCGAGAATTTCTTCGCATTTGCGAAGACACCAGCTGGGTGAAAAACCAGCTATGTAAAATTTTAGAATATGAACCAACGGTCTATCAAATCTTTACCCGAGCCCCCCGGGCTCCAAACCAAACATGTACACAACATCAAAAACATATTACAAACTTGCTCGTGCGATCACATCGCCAATATAACATCGTTTTCATCAATTCAAGCCTCAAGTTCATGATTATCATCCTTCTTAGTTTCATAACTTTCAAATTTGGAACTCAAGGTTCAAAACACATCAAACGACATCCAAATGTTACCAAACTTTGCAGAAAGCACATATATAATATTTACGACTTGTACCGGGCGTCGGAACCAAAATACGAGCCCGATACTAAGGTCATTTAATTCATTTTCCTTTAATAATTACAGCAAAAACAATTTAACAGAAAAATCCATAACTTAGGCTCTAGGCCTTAGAATTCGACTCCGGACGCATGTCCGAGTCCCATATTTTCCTAAGGACCTTCCGGGACTGTTCGATCTCGGGTTCGGGTCCGTTTACCAAAAATGTTGACCGAGGTCAACTATATCAATATTCATATCATTTTTCTTCAAATGTCTCATAGAATTCATATATTCTATCACAAAATCTTTTCGGATACATGCCCGGATCATGCACGTAAATCGAGGAAACATAGAATGAGGGTTTCAAGGCCTCGGAAGTGCGGAACAAGTGAGGAAAATAGGTGATGACCCTTTGGGTCGTCACATCCTCCACCTCTAAAACAATTGTTCGTCCTCGAACGGACAAAGGAAGGAAGTACCTGAGTCGGGAAACAAATGTGGGTAGCGGCTCCGCATATCAGACTCGGACTCCCAGGTCGATGCCTCAGGAGGCTGACCTCTCCACTGAACACGCACAGAAGGATGACTCTTCGACCTCAACTGTCGAACCTGCCGGTCTAGAATCACAGTATTGAAGTCTAACACATATGTGGGATTGTCGTGGTATCTCCGAAGCATAGATACATGAAAAACTGGATGCACAGCTGATAAGCTAGGCGGCAGAGCTAGTCCGTAAGCCACCCCTCCCACTCGGTCTAGAATCTCAAATGGACCAATATACCTAGGGCTGAGCTTTCCCTTCTTCCCGAACCTCATCACGCCCTTCATAGGCGACACTTGGAGCAATACCCGCTCACCAACCATGAAATCTATATCTCAAACTTTATGATCCGCATAAGTCTTCTGTCTGGACTGAGCTGAACGCAATCTCTCCTGGATAGTCTTGACCTTATCTAAGGCCTCCTGAACTAAGTCTGTTCCCAGCAGCCGAGCCTCTCCCGGCTCAAACCATCCGACCGGAGATCGACATCGCCTACCATACAACGCCTCATACGGAGCCATCTGAATGCTAGATTGGTAGCTCTTGTTGTAGGCGAACTCTGCTAATGGTAGAAACTGGTCCCACGAGCCTCCAAAATCAATAACACAATCTCGGAGCATGTCCTCTAGGATCTGAATAGTCCTCTCGAAATGACCGTCCTTCTGAGGATGAAAAGATGTACTCAACTGAACTTGGGTGCCTTGCTCCTGCTGGACTGCTCTGTAGAACCGTGAGGTTAACTGCGTACCCCGATCTGAGATAATAGATACCGGCACCCCATGAAGACGAACAATCTCCCTAATGTAAATCTCTGCTAACCTCTCCGATGAGTAGGAGACAGATACTGGAATGAAGTGTGCCGACTTGGTCAGCCTATCAACAATGACCCAAATAGCATCAAATTTCTTCCGAGTCAAAGGAAGTCCAGTAATGAATACCATAGTGATCCGCTTCTATTTCCACTCGAGAATTTCGATTCTCTGGAATACACCACCAGGCCTCTGGTGCTCATATTTCACCTGCTGACAATTTAGACACCGAGCGACATACGCAATGATATCTTTCTTCATCCCGCGCCACCAATAGTGCTGCCGTAAGTCCTGGTACATCTTCGCGGTGCCCGGGTGAATAGAATACCGCGAACTGTGGGCCTCCGCTAAGATAAACTCTCAAATCCCCTCAACATTAGGCACACAAACTCGACCCTGCAATCTCAATATTCCGTCACCATCTAAAGTTACCTTCGTGGCACCTCCCCGCTATACAGTATCTCTCAAGTCACGCAAATGAGGATCATCAAATTGCCTCTCACGGATCCGCTCTAATAGAGATGAACGAGCGACCATGCCGGCTAACACTCTGCTAGGCTCAGAAATGTCTAGTCTCACGAACTGGTTGGCTAAGGCCTGGACATCTAGAGCAAATGGTCTCTGACTGACCGGGATGAATGCAAAACTACCCATGATGGCAGACTTTATACTCAATGCATCGGCCACCACATTGGCCTTACCTGGGTGATATAGGATAGTGACATCGTAGTCTTTCAGCAACTCTAACCATCTCGGCTGTCGTAAATTCAACTCTTTTTGCTTGAACAAGTACTCTAGGCTTTTGTGATCCGTGTACACCTCACATGTCACACCATATAGATAATGCCTCTAGATCTTTAAGGCATGAACCACTGCTGCCAACTCAAGATCATGAACTAGATAATTCTTCTCATGTATTTTCAACTGTCTCGAAGCATAAGCAATAACCTTACCATCCCGCATCAATACCGCTCCAAGCCTTGTACGAGATGCATCACACTAAACTGTATAAGGCCCTGCACCCGTCGGTAGTATCAGCACTAGTGCTGTAGTCAAGGCTGTCTTGAGCTTCTGAATGCTCGCCTCACACTCATCTGACCACTAGAACTGGGCACCCTTCTGGGTCAACCTGGTCATCGGGGCTGGAATAGAAGAAAACCCCTCTACAAATCGACGGTAGTAACCCGCTAACCCCAAGAAACTCCGAATCTTTGTCACTGAAGCTGGTCGAGGCCAATTCCGGACTGCCTCAATCTTCTTTGGGTCTACCTGAATACCTTCCACTGATACAATGTGACCCGGAAATGCCACCGAACTCAACTAGAACTCACATTTTGAAAATTTGGCATATAGCTGATTATCATTCAGAGTCTGAAGAACCACTCTGAGGTGCTGCTCGTGCTCTTCCTGGCTGCGGGAGTATACTAGGATGTCATCTATAAAGACTATCACGAACAGATCTAAATAAGGCCTAAATACCCGATTCATCAACTCCATGAATGCAGCTGGGGCATTGGTCAACCCGAAGGACATAACCAAGAATTCATAATGCCCGTATCTAGTGCGAAAGGTTGTCTTAGGAATGTCAGCCGCCCTGATCTTCAGCTGATGGTAGCCCGACCTCAAGTCTATTTTTGAGAACACCCTCGCTCCTTGGAGCTGGTCAAACAAATCATCAATCCTCGGCAGTGGATACTTGTTCTTTATCGTCACTTTGTTTAATTGCCGGTAATCAATACACATCCGCATCGAGCCATCCTTCTTCTTCACAAATAACACAGGTGCTCCCCAGGGGGAAACACCGGGCCTGATAAAGCCTTTCTCTAGAAGGTCTTGTAACTAATCTTTTAGCTCTTTTAACTCTTGTGAGGCTATACGATAGGGTAGAATAGAGATGGGCTGAGTGCCCGGTGCCAGATCGATACATAAATCAATATCCCTGTCGGGTGGAATGCCCGACAGGTCCGAAGGGAAAACCTCGAGAAACTCCCGTACAATAGGAACTGAATCAATAGAAGGAATTTCCGCGCTGGAATCACGAACATATGCCAAATAAGCTAGACACCCCTTCTCGATCATGCGTCGAGCCTTAACATAGGAAATAACAGTGCGAATGGAGTGGCTTGAGGTACCTTTCCACTCTAGTCGGGGTGATTCTGGCAAGGCTAAAGTCACAGTCTTGGGATGACAATCTAGGATAGCATGGTATGGGGACAACCAGTCCATCCCCAATATGACATCGAAATCCACCATGTCTAATAGCAACAGATCAACACGGGTCTCAAGACCCCCGAATATGACTACGCACGAATGATGCACCCGGTCGACTATAATAGAGTCACCCACTGGTGTAGACACATAAACTGGAATATCCAGAGCATAGCTAGGCACGGCCAAATACGGTGCAAAGTAGGAAGACACATATGAATATGTAGACCCAGCATCAAATAATACTTGAAGCACCTCTGCCACAAACAAGAATGGTACCTGTAATCACGGCATCTGATGCCTCCGCCTCTGGCCTGGCTGGTAAAGCATAGAATCGGGGATCAGCACCTCCCCTCTGAGCTACATCTCTAGGATGGTCATCAACTGGCTGACCTCTGCCTCTGGCTGGACGGTCTCCACCTCTATGGCCTCGACCTCCACCTCTACGATCTCTACCTCCTCCTCTGGCTGGCTGGGCAGGCTGAGGGTCAGCTGGGGCCTGAATCATGGGACGAGGGCCCTGCTGCTGAGTGTTTCCCGTTGCTCGAGGGCAAAACCTGACAAGATGACCTGGGTCACCACAATCGTAGCAACTTTTAGGCTGATGGGGTTGCTGGCCCTGACGACCTGAATGGCCCCCACGAACACTCTGAAGAGGCTGAGAACTAATAGGAGGCTGATGTGAATACTGCTCACAAAACCCACGATCACCTGGTCCACCCTGTGAAGCCTGAAGGGCGGAGTGAAATGGCCTGGAAGACTGGCCCCTATCAAAAGATTCCCTGCCTCCAGAAGAAGAACCACTAAATCTGCCGGAATGACGAGGCCTCTTATCTGAAGGATAACCACCTCCCCGAGCAAGAGCCATCTCAACTCTACGATCTGCATTAGCTGCCTCCTAGAAAGATGTATCACTCTCCAATCCCATGGCCATCTGAAGTCTAATCAGCTGATTAAGCCCATCTATGAACCTGCGGACCCTCTCCCGCTCTGTGGGGAGTATCACCACTGCATGACGTGCCAAATCAACAAATCTTGTCTCATGCTGAGTGACAGTCATAGTGCCCTGCTGGAGGCGCTCAAACTGCCTCCGAAGTGCATCCCGCCGAGTAACAGGGAGAAACTTCTCCAGAAATAACTCTGCAAACTGATCCCATGATAAAGACGGGGACCCTGCTGGTCGAGTCAAGCAATAATCTCTCCACCAAGTCTTGATAGATCCTGAAAGCCTGAATGTACAGAAATCAACTCCATTGGACTCTACTATTCCCATAGTCTTGAGAATCTCGTGGCAACTGAATAAGAAATCCTGAGGTTCCTCTGATGTGGCACCGCTGAAGGTTGTGGTAAACAGCTTGGAGAACAGATCAAGCCTCCATAAAGAATCAAAAGTCATGGCCGCTCCATCTCCGGCCGGAGCTGTGGTACCTGACTGAGTGGCCATAGCTGGCCGAACCACTGGTGCCTGAGGCTGAGGAGCTACTGGCTCCGGAGTACGCAAAACAGGAGTCTGGGCCCCTCCATCAGCCTGAGAAGCAGCTGGTGCAGCTGGTAATAAGCCTGCTCTAGCAACGCTGTCCATGAAACCCGCTATCCTGACCAGAGCCTCCCGAAGATCCGGGGTAAATAAAGCCCCTCCTAGGACCTGAGCTGGGCCCACTGGAGCTGCTAGAACTGGAACCTCCTCGCCAATCTCGATATGAGGCTCCACCTCTGGAATAGCTACCGGGGGCTGAGCTTTGCCCCTACAACGGCCTACGATATGCCCTCGGCCCCTGCCTCTTGCGGGAGCTGCCTGGGGCTCAGGCTGCTGGTCAGCGAACGAAGAAGCGCGTGTCCTCACCATCTGCGAAAGGACATAGTAGAAATTCAATCAGTATTTGAGGAACAAATCGCACGACAAGAAGGAACAAATGAGAGACTCTTTCCTAACTCAATAGACTCTGGAGGACAAATACAGACGTCTTCGTGCCTACCTCGCAAACTCTACTAAGCTTGTTCGTGAGTGGTGAGACCTATGTAACCTAGAGCTCTGATACCAACTTGTCATGACCCAGATTTTCCCCCAACATCGGGATCGTTATGGCGCCTACTCGTGGTAGCTAGGCAAGCCACTGTATTCAACATTATCCTATTTTTACCAATATTTCATACTCATTTTTATCAACAAGAACCATAACATTAATTATATAATTGCGGAAGACTTATCAAAATAGAAATAAGCAGTACCAAGGTAAAACACTACTGAAATCCTCTACCAAGACGTGGAGTCACCAACTCACGAACTACTACTGAATACTACACATAAAGGTCTGAAGGAAAAATAACATAAATCTATTTGTCTCAGAACAATGAGACTACAGCAAATAATATAAATAAGTGGAAGAGACGTCGGGCCTGCGGACGCCTGCAAGCTACCTCCGTCTCAAAATGCTCAACTCTCACGCAAGACGCTACTGCTGCTGCTCCTGATCAAAACCTGGACCTATGCAAAAATGCACAGAAGTGCAGTATCAGCACAATCCAACCCCATGTGCTGGTAAGTGCCTGGCCTATCCCGGCGAAGTAGTGACAAGCCTAGGACCAGACACCCACATAAACCTGTGCAGTTCTATATACATATGTACACCACAAGATAACAAGAGATATCAAGTAAACAAAATCCAACAAGAAATATCATAAGAGGGAAGCTCAACAGTTAACAACAATTACTAAATCAACAAAGAAACCAAAGTATAATGGAAACAGTTAATATCAAACAAGGAATAGCAAATAGTTGCACGGCATCACCCTTCGTGCTTTTACTCTCATCCTCACCAAATAAGAAAATAAAGTGCACGACATCACCCTTCGTGCTTTTACTCTCATCCTCACATCCATAGCACGGCATGCTCCTTCGTGCATGGTTCAATAACAAGGCACGGCATTACCCTTCATGCATAATCAATATCACAAGGCACGACATGATCCTTCGTGCATTATCAATAACAAGGCACGGCATTAACCTTCGTGCATAATCAATAATAAGGTACGACATTAACTTTCGTGCAATAACAGTAAAACATGGCACGGCATCACCCTTCGTGCATCATCACTCTTCCTCACCCAAATAACAATCACAGTTAAGGGCAGAGAATGAAAACAATAATCATGAACCGTCCCGGCAAGGGAAACAATAATCATCACAACAAAGTCCCGGCAAGGGAAAACAATAGTTCACTTCACAATAAGTCCCGGCAAGGGAAAATAATGTACAATTCCACAACCCGGTAAGGGTTCAATAATTCATCTTTAAAATATCTCACAACAAGTATCAACATCGACTCACGGTCATGCTAGACGCCAGTGTATGGATGCTCGTCACCACAGCCCATACACCGCACTCGATCACATAGCACATAGTACACAATTCCTATTCCCTCAAGCTAGGATAGAACAAACACTTACCTCTAGCCTTGAAGCCCAATTTATCCTTCAATTATAGCTTTACCCCGAATTTCCGCTTTCAACTTGCTCGAATCTAGTCACAATTGATTCTTAAAAATGCTTTTCTTAAAGTTTTCCCCATAATTTCCCAAAATGCCCCTGGCCCCACGTGGTCGGAACTCGGGGTTCGGATCAAAATCCGGTTACCCATTCCCCCACGAGTTCAAATATATGGTTTGTTTCAAAATCGGACCTCAATTCGAGGTCCAATTACCCAATTCATGAAAACCCTAGGTTCTACCCAAAAACAAGAATTTCTACCACGAAAACCTTTGATTTCTATTGAAAAACATGTTTGATGTTGTTAGGAATTGAAAGAATTAAGTAAAAAGTGACTTACAAGTGCCTTGGAGTGAATTTGCTCTTGAGGGTTCATGTGTGGTGTGTGGGTTTTTGAAAGAATGAAGAAAGAACTGAAAAATTCGTTTAAGTATAAAATTGCACAGCTGCGGGTATCACAATTCCATAGCACGGCATGATCCTTCGTGCATGGTTTAATAACAAGGCATGACATTACCCTTCATGCATAATGAATATCACAAGGCACGGCATGATCCTTCGTGCATAATCAATAACAAGGCACGGCATTAACCTTCGTGCATAATCAATAATAAGGCACGGCATTAACCTTCGTGCAATAACAGTAAAACAAGGCACGACATCACCCTTCGTGCATCATCACTCTTTCTCACCCAAATAACAATCACAGTTAAGGGCAGAGAATGAAAACAATAATCATGAACCGTCCCGGCGAGGGACACAATAATCATCACAACAAAGTCCCGGCAAGGGAAAACAATATTTCACTTCACAATAAGTCCCGGCAAGGGAAAACAATGTACAATTCCACAACCCGGCAAGGGTTCAACAATTCATCTTTAAAATATCTCACAACAAGTATCAACATCGATTCACGGTTATGCTAGACGCCAATGTATGGATGCACGTCACCACAGCCCATACACCGCATTCGATCACATAGTACATAGTACACAATTCCTATTCCCTCAAGCTAGGATAGAACAAACACTTACATCTAGCCTTGAAGCCCAATTTATCCTTCAATTATAGCTTTACCCCGAATTTTCGCTTTCAACTTGCTCGAATCTAGTCACAATTGATTCCATTACATTAATAAATACTAAATAACTTAGTTCGAATGCTTAAAATGGTTTTCTTAAAGTTTTCCCAAGAATTTCCCAAAATGCCCCTGGCCCCACGTGGTCGGAACTCGGGGTTCGGACCAAAATCCGGTTACCCATTCCCCCACGAGTTCAAATATATGGTTTGTTTCAAAATCGGACCTCAATTCGAGGTCCAATTACCCAATTCATGAAAACCCTAGGTTCAACCCAAAAACAAGAATTTCTACCATGAAAACCTTTGATTTCTATTGAAAAACATATTTGATGTTGTTAGGAATTGAAAGAATTAAGCAAAAAGTGACTTACAAGTGCCTTGGAGTGAATTTGCTCTTGAGGGTTCGTGTGTGGTGATTGGGTTTTTTAAAGAATGAAGAAAGAACTGAAAAATTCGTTTAAGTATAAAATTGCAGAGATGCGGGTATCGCAATTGCGAACATTTGTTCGCAATTGCAAACACTACAGGTCTGGGTCTGTCAGCGTCGCATTTGCGACATTATGTTCGCATTTGTGAACAAGGCTGGGTTACTGGGGCTTTCGCATTTGCGAAGCCAGGCGAAATATTGAAGGCCTTGCATTTGCGAGGTTAAGTTCGCATTTGCGAACCCACGCGTGCCTGGACCTCCTTCGCAATTGCGATCAAAGCTTCGCATTTGCGAACACAGCCTTGGTCTGCCCCCTTCGCAATTGCGAGAATTTCTTCGCATTTGCGAAGAGACCAGCTGGGTGAAAAACCAGCTGTGTAAAATTTCAGAATTTGAACCAACGGCCTATCAAATCTTTACCCGAGCCCCCCGGGCTCCAAACCAAGCATGTACACAACATCAAAAACATATTACAAACTTGCTTGTGTGATCACATCGCCAATATAACATCGTTTTCATCAAGTCAAGCCTCAAGTTCATGATTATCATCCTTCTTAGTTTCATAACTTTCATATTTGGAACTCAAGGTTCAAAACACATCAAACGACATCCAAATGTCACCAAACTTTGCAGAAAACACATAAATAATATTTACGACTTGTACCGGGCGTCGGAACCAAAATACGAGCCCGATACTAAGGTCATTTAATTCATTTTCCTTTAGTAATTACAGCAAAAACAATTTAATAGAAAAATCCATAACTTAGGCTCTAGGCCTCAGAATTCGACTCCGGACGCATGTCCGAGTCCCATATTTTCTTACGGACCTTCCGGGACCGTCCGATCTCGGGTCCGGGTTCGTTTACCAAATATGTTGACCGAGGTCAACTATATCAATATTCATATCATTTTTCTTCAAATTTCTCATAGAATTCATATATTCTATCACAAAATCTTTCCGGATACATGCCCGAATCATGCACGTAAATCAAGGCAACATAGAATGAGGTTTTCAAGGCCTCGGAAGTGCGAAACAAGTGAGGAAAACAGGTGATGACCCTTTGGGTCGTCACACCAGACCCCAATTGTCACCAGATAAGATAGATAGACATGGTCCACAATAATAGTATCACCCACTAGGGTAGATACGTGAATAGGTAAGGCAAGACACCTTCAGGTCGTACCCAGATGATGGGCAAACTATGAAGACACATAAGAATAGGTAGAATCGGGATCAAACAAGACAAAGGAATCCATATGGCAGACTAAGATAATACATGTGATAACAGCATCTGATGCAATGGCATCTATCCTGTCTAGGAGGGCATAAAATCGAGCCTGAACACCACCCGATCAGTCTCCACCTCTAGGGTAGCCCTTAGCTGCCTGACCTCCGCCCCTAGCTGACTAGGTGGGTGCTAAAAAAGCAGGAGCAGGAGATGAGGGTTAATCCCTCTGATGAGACTGACTACCACGAAGCTAAGGACACTGCCTCCTCTTATGACCGAACTCTCTACACTTGTAGAAACTACCTGATGCCGGAGAATGGGACTGAAGGGAACCCTTCGTTACAGAAGAACCTTGGGCTAGAGAGGCATGAGAATAATTCTGTGTTGGAAGGGTACTAAGTGAAGGTTGGCCCTGCTGGAATCCCTGATGACCACGGCCTGAAGAAGACACATTATACACTGGGTGAGCCTACTGAGGAGGCCTGAAGGAACGACCTCTACCATACTGGAACTGGCCCCTAGACAGACCACCACTAAAGCTGCCTGATGCTTGAGTCCTCTTTGCCTCCTTCTCCTCATGCTCCCACCGACGAACTGTCTCAATATCATGAGCAATGTCAACTACCTTCTCGAACAAGGAACCCAAGACCCTTTCTTTGTTCATCAAAATATGGAGTGAATAGTTGAGGCCATCAACGAACCTCCTAATCCTCTCCCAATCTGTCGGGATTATCCAAGTAGCATGTCGAGCTAGCTGCAAAAATCTCATCTCGTACTGGGCAACAGACATGTCCCCCTGAATCAACCATTCAAACTGACAACGCAGCTCCTCTCTGCGAGATTGCAGTACGTACTTCTCTAGAAAGAGAGTGGAGAACTGCTGCCATGTAAGGGGCGCTGCGCCAATAAGCCTACACCTCTCAAAATCCTCCCACTAGGTAAATGCAGCTCTTGAGAACTGAAAATTTGTAAAATCTACTCAACTCGACTTTAAAATCCTTGCAGAGTGAAGCATACGCTAACACTTGTCAAGAAAACCCTGGACATCCTGCCCTCAGCACCACTGAACGTTGGAGGTTGGAGCCTACTACAATCTCAAGACGATGCTGCTCATCGTCTGGCATAGCTGGAACCACATAGTCTGCAGCTAGTGCAACTAGGGCAACTGGTGCAACAGGCTGAGTTGGGGCTGCTCCCGGTGTCTGCAATCCCTGAACAACTAGCTCAGGTGTGCGAGCAGCGGGGGTCTGATTGCCTCCCCCCATCTATGAAGTAGCTATTGTAGTAGTGGTTGAGACTGCCTGATCCAGGACAGTACAAACTAATAGTATCTGAGCCATGGCCTCCTAGAGACCCGAAATCATAATAGGCACTGTTGGTTCTTGCACTGATGCTGTTGGAGCATCTACAGCTGGAGTCTGGTCCTAAACTAGAGCAGTTGGTGGATCAACAGGTGTTGTCCTTGCTGGTCTACCTCGACCACAACCACGAATGCATCCACGACCTCTAGTGGGTGGTATTGGTGGTCGTCTGTCACGTCTGGTAGCACGAGTCCTCGCCATCTACGAGAGAATAGAATACAGAAGTTTAGTTCTTGTATCAACAAAGTCTCACAATAATAATTTCAAGAATATAAAGTTTTCCTAAAGGTTTTGTCGCCTCTCGAGGATAAATACAAACATCGCTATGCCGATCCACGAGACTCTACTAAACCAGCTCAAGATTCGTGAGACCAAGTAACTAGCTAGGCAAGCCTGGCCTTTCAACAATATTCCTGACTTAAACAGATAATTAGTGGCAAGCACGGATAATAATTTCTAAAATATTTTATCAAAATCCTGGAAATAACCATGAAATGAACTGAAAGTTAACAAAATACTGCAACATAACCCCCAACTAGAAACCGGTGTCACGAACATGAGCCTCTAATACAGAATATCCACCTAATACAAGTTTGTCTAAGAAAGTGCGGAAATAAAAAGTAGAGATAGGAGGGAGAGATTAAGGCTGTGAATGCCATGCAGCTACCTTAATGCTCTCTGATACTTATGTCCTTCTAAATAGTCCTCACTCAACCTGTGATGCACCTGGATCTGCATGCAAGGTGTAGGGAGTAATGTGAGTACTCCGACCTAGTGAGTAATATACATAAATAATGGTTGAAGATAAGAAATCATGGAATAATATAAGGTAAACTATAACTGGCAGCTCAGTCATTTAACATTGAAACAACACATCAATACAGTAATAGTTCAAAAAGAACCATGTCATGTAAACATATAAGTAATAATGCATGAATGCAATGCAACACATAGAATGGTAAATTCTAGTACCCGGTGCAACATGCAGCCCTATCCATTTAACGTCAGCGGCGCTTACCGGGGGTATGTAAAGACTCCGGAGAGGCTCCTACAGCCCAAGCGCAAATAATCAAGCCATCTCGTGGTACCAATATCCATATAATACAGTTGCGGCATACAACCTGATCTATTTTCAGTCTAGAAATTCACATGAGCCACACGGGCAATATAAAGATAAATTTCTCAGCTCAGGATGTCAATCAAATAGTATTTTAGTATTCAAATCTTAGAAAATGGTTGAGTATTTCAAAACAGTATTTGTACTTAGGATTGAAATCCATTAACATGTCATATAATGTGAAACACAATGATAGTAATTCCTGAAAGATTCAAATAATTGGCACAAAGCCCAAATGTATCAATAAAATCTAAGTAAGATGATTATCAAACAACTCTTAGACGAACACATGGTATGAATACCACTCCGGATGGACTAAGTCACAATCCCCAATCACAAACGACCCCCACACTCGTCATAAAGCGCGTGTCTTACCTTAATATAGCGTTACGATGTTATATTCTGGGTTTCAAACCCTCAAGTCATCATTTACATCTATTACTCACCTTAAGTCGGCCCAAAGTCTAGCTCGCTGTGCATTTTCTTCTCGAATCGACCTCCTCGCGCATTGAATCTGATCAAAACCACAAGGAATACATTATAATAGGCTAAGGAAACATAACCCAATCGAAAAAAACTCGAAAAACATTGAAAATCACGATAGTGGTGTGTTGAGGTGTCGTACCACCAGAGTGGTGTGTTGGATTCGAGGTGATCGTTGGAGTCATTAATGAATACGAACATATTTGATTTCAGCTTGTTAGAAGGATAATAACGAGGTTCGACCCAAAAATCTATTGTTGTAATAGTCAAACAGAAGTGGCTTCAGGAATGTTTGATCTGAGAAAACTTTACGATTTGCTATGTGTTTCATTTGTCATTGGTAGTATATGAAAGTGTTGGAATATGACTTTAGCTAATAAGAGGTTTTCTATCGGTATTTGGTTATTGTGGGCAACTGCTATGAATAGAGGCTATCGTTTCAAGTGTTTGGATTTTGTGGTATATCATATGATTTTACCTGAGGTTGAAGGTATGGGTTATTATAGCTGGTTCGGGATTATTCAAATTATAGGTGTGAGGTTTTTAACGTATGAATGGTTTCAGAGGTGAAAAGCTAATTCTATGATTTATGAGCTAGACTGAATTGGGTAATTTCAGCTATGTTGTGCTATCGGACCTATATAAGATAGGGTGACTTGGGATCACCCCCGAGTATATGCTTCGCAAGGTTATTTAGCTGTTGGTTGGCTTCAAGGACAACTCCGAGTACGCTCGAGGATGAGAATTGGTGTAAGTTAGGGAGGATGTGGCGACCCGACCCATCATCTCATGAGTTGTCGCTTTGTTTCCCCCATTTTATGCTTCTTAATGTTTCATTATCTGTATTTGGTTTGTTAGAGTTGATTTGGATTGGTTTTTTGTAGAAAATGAGGCACTTAGTCTCTTTAAGGAAGGCTTGTTTTGGAAAAGTCAAACGAACATTGAATTATGAGTTAGATGGTTTGGATGCAATTTTCGGTGATCCGGTTAGCTTCGGGATTTGATTCTTGACTTAGGAGTGTGATCGGAATTGATTTTGGAGGTCCGATATTAAAGTATGCTTGAATTGGCGAAGTTAGTATTTTGGCAAATTCTAGTTGATAGGCAAGATTTTGATCCGAGGGTCAGAATAGATTTCCGAGAGTTGTTGTAGCTTCGATATGGCATTTGTGATTTGTGTGCAAAATTTAAGGTCATTTGGATGTCGTTTGGTTGGGTTTTTGATCGAAAGTGCATTTCGGAAGTATTTAAAGAACTTAGGCTTGAATACGATAAGAATTGATGGTTTTAGTGTTGTTAGATGTGTTTTGATGATTGGAACAAGTTTGAATAATGTTTTAGGATGCGTTGGTGCTTTTGGTTGAGGTCCTGGGGGCCTCAAGTGAGTTTCGGATGGTTGATCGGACCAATATTGGCATTTTTAAGTTGCAGATTTTGTTGTCATATTGTTGCATAGGAGTAACCCTTCATGTTCGCATAAGGGTCATGCGTTCACGGAGAAGGATTTGAGAATCTATTGGATTACTCTTCATGTTCGTGTGTTTTAGTTCGCGTTCGCGGAGGCATAGTCAATTGTGCTTCGCATTCGCATGGAAATAGCCACGAACGCGTATAAGGAATTGAGCTTAGGGGAAGTTTGAGCGTTAGCGGTCGCATAGTGAGCTATGAGGAGCCTTCGCGTTTGTGGAACCTGGATGGCGTTCGCGGAGGGCATTTTTGGGCCGATGGATATTTGAGCATCGCGAACGCGGGAAAGGCCTCGCGTTCTAATAGAAGAAAAGGTTACCTGGGCAGACCTGTTTTTATAATATTTCATCCACGGGTCTTAGTCATGTTTTCACCATTATTGAGTATTTTGAGAGCTCTTTGGGACAAATTGAAGAGGGATTGATTGAAGGTAAGTTCCTTGGCCTAAATACACGATATTATGATAGATTTAACATGGAAATTCGTTAAAATTAACCAAAAAGGGATAAAGCTAGGGCTTGAGTTTTTGATATTTCAAATTGGGATTTGATAGGTCATTTGAGCTCGGATTTAGGACTTCTTGATATGTATGGACTCGTGGCGAGACGAGGAATCCGGTAATATGACTTTTGTAATTTTTCTAGAAGTGGGCCCAGGGCTCGGGTTTTGCTAGTTTCAAGATTTTTGTTATTTCTCAATTGTTTTTTTATTGGATATTGTTCCCTTAGAATATTGTGATGAATTCGCTTTATTTTTAGTTTGATGTGATGCGTGTGGAAGCCGATTTGAGGGGCAATGAGGTCGCGAGCTAAAGATTTTGCCAGTTCGAGGTGAGTAAAACTAGTTAATAATATCCTAAAGGTTTGAAACCCCGGATTTGCACACATAGTTTTGTACTGAGGTGACGTGCATGCCGGATATGAGCATGGGGTAGAGCACCATTGGAGATTATGACTTGGTCCATCCTGATTGTTGATTTTTACTGCGTATTTGACTGAAACCACTTGTTATCATCATAATTTGGGCTAATTGCCATGTTTTGGGCTTCGTGTTGACTATTTGAATCCTTCAAGGATTGGTGTCACTATTTTTGCATTACTTTGCATATTATTTGATCTCGGTCCAGGGTTTTAATACAGTTTTGCAAACTCGGCCATTTTTCTAAGATTTGAAAAACTTTAACAATATTTTATTGAGGTTTTGAGCTGAGAACTGTTATTTTAAAATTGACCAAGTGGCTTATATGTATTTCTTGACTGAGCATGGATTGGGTTGTGCGCCGTAGCAGTGTTATAGTGAATTTTGGATATATGGATGGCTCGGGCTGTGCGCCGCAATGGTACTATATTGATATTGAGGATGAGGGCCTAGTTGATGCCACGAGATGGCTTGATTATGGCGCTTGGGTTGTAGGAGCCCCTCCGGAGTCTGTACAAACCCCTAGTGAGCGTCGTCGATGATAAATATATGGTTGGCTCGGACTGCACGATGCAGTGGGTACTTGAGTGTACCGGTCATATGCATTACATTGCACTCGTGCATTGGTTCCAGATGTATTATGTCTCATGACATTTAGCACTCTCATTTCATTGGCATCCATGCTAGTTCTTGCACAGTTTACCAGATCCCTTGGTGTTATTTGTTGATGGAGTGCTGAGCCCGAGGGGCTGACTTATGTGCCGACTTGCACTAGTTGTTTTGCATTCATTTTCTTAACTGTTGAAAAAGATATTTTCAAAAGAAGTTTTAACTGAGCCCGGATGTTTTCTGAAGGATTTCACAGTTTTACTATTTTCTCAAAGGGTTATACTGCTCTATATAGCATATGGAGTGCCTTACGTGATTTCTTGCTGCTCAGTTATTATTTACTTTTATTCCTCACTGAGTTGGAGTGCTCACTTTACTCCCTGCATCTCGCATACATTTGTAGGTATATGTTACCCGATAGCGGGTTTGAGCTGATTGAGGATATTGTTATTGTAGCTAAGCAAGGTGACTGCCAGCGCTCACGGCACCGAGCGTTGTCTTTAGAATTTCCAGAATTTATTTTTGGTATATTATTGGCCCCGTAGTTGTGCTCAGGTTTCTTTAGATGCTCATGACTTGTGACACCCCGGTCGGGTTGTATTGGGTTGTAAATACTGGTTATTATTGTTGTTAACTTGTATTTATCTATTCATTTATGTTTAATAGTTGTTAAAGAGACGGTTTGGGTTAGTTGGCTGGCCTTGTCTTCACGAGAGGCGCCATCACGACCGGGTTTGGAAATTGGGTCATGAAAAGTTGGTATCAAAGTCTAGGTTACTAGGTCTCACAAGTCATGAGCATGTTTAGTAAAATCTCGCGGATTGGTACGGAGACGTCTGTATTTATCCTTAAGAGGCTTAAGAACCTTTAGGAAAACTTCACCTTCTTGAATTCTTATCATGCGTCCTTGATTTAGCTTGAAAATAAACTCTTGAAATTCCTTCCACGCATTTGTATGTGCACCTTAGTGCTCAGTATTAGATGTGACTTGATGGCTTGTGATTCCCCGATCAAGGGGCGAGATGTAATCCCCGTGAGTGATGTTGGGCCAGTCTGGAGGACTTGAGGTCGGATCTTGCTTATAGATTGAGCACTGAGGTGCTGAACGTGTGAGAAAGTGTTTTGAACTTATATGTTCGGTATTGTCCAAATTTGCCGGAATGGCGGTTAGGTATTCATGTGATGAGTTTGGTAGTACTGCGAGATGTAATTATAAGACTTGGTAGTGACGAAGGAGTCTATTGGATAATAGATGAACTGTTAAATTATTCGTTTCCTATTGTGATTTGATGTGTAGCTTGAATATAGGTGCGTGAATAACACTTTCATGTCTCCTAGTTGGGAAGTGAAGTACATTTCATGCGTGGTATGAGTTCAGACTCAGGAAGTCTAATAATTGTGTAACGTATATGATGGTGGAAGGTGTGCTGAAATACTAAATTGAGGCAAAGTAGGTGGGTTATATTTTGCGGAGTGTTCTTGAGTGATATTATCCTTATGTGTATGTTAGAAGATATCATGTGTAATAGAAGGGTATGTGTTCAAATCTGAGAATTCGGGTCGCGTAAGAGAGTGGACTCAGTTGATGTGGGGATAATGCGAGGTTTACAGAGGATTTCAGTACTAGACAATATGTGTTTTCACAAGCTTGTAGATGATTTGATTTTAATCTCACTATGATATTGTGGCATCATTACAGTGAAAGTGATACGAGATGTTAAGTGTGTCTTGATATATGGCTTCGAGCCTAGTTGGGGAGGTTGCTATTAATTAGCTGATTGCATGGCTATGTGCTATGCTGGATCCGTATTGAGGTATGCTGGAGGATTAGTACTAGGTGCAGGAATTGAGCTGAGGATGGCATAAGTAAAGCAAAATTCTGACAAATGTTATATGGTGCTTCGTAGATGTGAGGAAATAATAGGATGTCTCGAGCTATTGTTGATAAGGGATGCTCAGTGTATAGAGAAGGAAGATATTTGTTTGTATTGCGATGAGATCATATCATGTGGTGTCAGAGTTCTAATAAGGCATGAGTGGTTCTGTTCGATAAGTAAGGTCATTTGTAGTTTGTATAAGAGTGGATGACTCTTGAAAATGATTTTAATGTGTTCAGGGTTCTACATGTAGCATTCAGGTATTTTAAAGTTGTGTGTGTGACCAAAGATAGTGTTTTCATTAGAAAATGTCAAGACTTGTGGTATTTTTATGTCAATTATGGGATTCTGTGTATCAGTATCTGGAAGGTAAATGTAGTGGGCTTAGATTCGCAGGAAGTTCTTCAGAGTAGGGTTATTTTAGAATGTGGTATGTTAGGGACAGTTGAGAGAGTATTCAGTGGCCTAAGGGTCATAGTCAGTATGGTCTTATGTTCGAGTCTCGTGTGGTAAACCTGGGTTGAGGCATTGTGGTGCTACAGCAAGTGGGAATATCAAGTTGATGATGAATCATAAAGGAAATTAGATAGATGGAATAGGTTGATAGTAGACTGAATCGGTATGGTAAGGATATGATTAATTATTTATATGTGTTCGAGGTAATGAGACCTTACAGGTATTGTGCAGCAAAGCTTTTGAGTTCTGAGAACTTTCTCAGTTTGGTTTTGATAGAAGGATTTAGTCTCAACAGTTTAGCTTGTACAAATAGAATTGGGAGAGAATTCTGGTTGGGTTTTACCGTGGTTTGGAGATGTATATATCTTTCTATGGGTTTGTGAACCATGGAAAGTGTAATGATTCTTCTTCTAGATGGGACTGACGGAAGATCTTGGCTAGATGAATTACAGTTCAGTTCTGAAAATAAGTTCATAAAGAATTCTTAGGCAACGGGTAGCCTCAGGTAATCAAGTAAATGGTAGTGCTAATTGGAAATTTGACGAGAGTATATGTCTCGAAAGAAGAGTAATGTGATTGGAGTAATGATACTTCAGTAGTGTTGTGGCACTTTCTGGCTAGATCGACTGTTGATATCTGAGTCTATTTCATGGCATAGGGGAGCTTTAGAATATCTTTCGTCGAATGATTGGGTACTCGAGGTGTAATGTGTATTCATACTATCAAATTTGGGATCAGGTACATTGATTCGTGTGTTATCTGGAGTTGGAGCTGGGAGTTCTCAAGTACAGACTATGTAGTGGTTGTGGATTATGTGTATTGGTACCGTTAGCGCTACTGGGATTTGGAGGCCCGAGTGGATCTTTCTTTGCTTGGTATATTAGATTTGGATATGATGTTGGGATGTAGATTGGTTGTCTCAGTATTGGATTATTCTAGACAATTGTGTTGTGGGCTATGTCGGAAAATGTCACAGGTTTCATGGCGAGGTGCATCCGGTTATGTTCTAGTTCCAAAGACCAGCGGATGGCTAGGGAGCATTGCTTTTCTTAATTGGGCCTTCGTGGCTAACGTCAGTGTAGAGGTTTCTACCAGTGATTCAGTTCTAGTATTGAGGGGCTCTTTTCGGATGCGTTTTTGTGGTATGGCATGTCACCGGGAAAGGTTGTGGATTTCGATATTGATTTGGTGTTGGGTACTGTATCATACAGCTCTGGTAGGAGTTATAGTAGTGAAAGGAATAGCTTCAGGCTTCTTTAATATTGAGTTCGTTGGCAGGCCGATGTCGCTACGTATTTGGCTTGAGTTAGCTTGGTCTAACCCAAGCTAAATTGTTGAGGGATAAGTTGATTCGATCGTTATTGAACTTGTTAGTGATCAGGGAAGATCTATGAGTTGCTTTTTCTATGCTACAAGGTGTTATGATTTGTTAGATATGAGCACCCGTGGTGCGGTTCTATTGAGGATTCATAGAGAAAGTCAAGCGGGAAGAGTAATTGAGTGTTGCTTGGTAAATGGAGTATTGGTTATGGCCTATCGGGTTGTGTGTCATATGTTATTTGTTTCACAGTGGATGTAATGAATTTCTTTGGCTTCAGACATCAAAATGTGCGTGGCTGTCGATTTTGATCATAGTGACTTGAGGTGCTTCATGTGTAACAGTGTTTAGATAGGACCGTGCATTGTACCGAGGCTACGTAGAGCTTTGACCCTTGGGGGTATATTCAGGTATTCTATTTCTATGATGTGAGACGAGGTCTCAGCCTTTTATTGTAATGGTACTGATGAGCTTGAGAAAAAGCTCTTTCATTTGAGTCATTCGTCATGATTCGAGTATGTTCAGACCATTTCTTATCGGTGCGTGTATGATGCAAGTTACGGCTTAGGCCTGTGTGAGGTGTCATATCACCAGAGTTGTGTGTTGGACTCGAGGTGATCATTGGAGTCATTAATGAATACGAACATATTTGATTTCAGCTTGTTAGAAGGATAATATCGAGGTTCGACCCGGAAATCTGTTATGGTAATAGTCAAAGAGAAGTGGCTTCATGAATGGTTGATTTGAGAAATGGTTACGGTTTGATGCGTGTTTCATTTATCATTGACAGTATATGAAAGTGTTGGAATAAGACTTTATCTAATAAGAGGTTTTCTATCGGTATATCATATGATTTCACCTGAGGTTGTAGGTATGGGTTATTACAGCTGGTTCGGGATTATTCAAAGAATTGGAGTGAGGTTTTGATCGTATGAATGGTTTCAGAGGTGAAAAAGTAGTTCTATGATTTATGAGCGAGACTGAATTGGGTAATTTCAGCTATGTTATGCTATCAGACTTATATGAGATAGGGTGACGCGGGATCATCCCCGGGTATATACTTAGTAATGTTATTCAGTTGTTGGTTGGCTTCTAGGACAACTCTAGGTATGCTCGAGCATGAGTGTTGGTGTAAGTTGGGAGGATGTGATGACCCGACCCATCATCTCATGATTTGCCGCTCTGCTTCCCGCATTTTATGCTTCTTAATGTTTCATTATCTGTATTTGGTGTTTTAGAGTTGATTTGTATTGGTTTTGGTAGGAAATGAGGCACTTTGTCTCTTTAAGGAAGTGTTGTTTGGGAAAAGTCAACCGAATGTTGACTTATGAGTTAAAAGGTTCGAATGCAATTTTCGGTGATACAGTTAGCTTCGAGATGTGATTTGTGACTTAGAAGTGTGATCGGAATTGATTTTGGAGGTCCGGTGTAAAATTAGGCTTCAATTGGCGAAGTTAGTATCTTGGCGAATTCCGGTTGATAGGCGAGGTTTTGCTCCGAGGGTCAGAATAGAATTCTGAGAGTTGTCGTAGCTTCAATATGCGATTTGTAATAAGTGTGAAAAATGTCAAGTCATTTGGACGTCGTTTGGTTGGGTTTTTGATGGAAATTGCATTTCGGAAGTTTTTAAAGAACTTAGTCTTGAATCCGATGAGAATTGATGATTTTAATATTGTTAGATGTGTTTTGATGATTGGAACAAGTTTGAATGAGGTTTTAGGATACGTTTGTGCTTTTGGTTGATGTCGTGAGGGCCTCGGGTGAGTTTCAGATGGTCGATCGGACCTATATTGGCATTTTTAAGTTGCAAATTTTGTTGTCATGTTGTTGCAGAGGATTAACCCTTCTCGTTCGCATAAGGGTCATGCATTCGCGAAGAAGTAATTTGAGAGGCTGTTGGATTAATCTTCTTGTTCGCGTGTTTTAGTTCGCTTTCGTGAAGGGATAATTAATTGTGCTTTGCATTCGCGTGGATATAGCCGCGAACACGTATAAGGAATTGAGCTTAGGGGGAGTTTGAGCCTTCGTGTTCGCACCTGTGTTTTCGCGTTCGCATAGTGAGCTGTGAAGAGGATTCACATTCGCGGAACCTGGACCGCATTCGCGGAGGGCATTTTTGAGCCAATGGAAATTTGAGCATCGTGAACTCAAGAAAGGCCTCGCGTTCGTAAAGAAGAAAAGGTCACCTCGGTTGACCTGTTTTTATAAAATTTCATCCATAAGTTATAGTAATTTTCCCACCATTGTTGAGTATTTTGAGAGCTCTTTGGGAAAAATTGAAGAGGGATTGATTGGAGGTAAGTTCCTTGGACTAACTACACGAGACTATGATAGATATAACATGGAAATTGGTTGAAATTCACCAAAAAGGGGTAAACCTAGGGCTTGAGTTTTTGATATTTCAAATTGGGATTTGATAGGTCATTTGAGCTCGGATTTGGGAGTTCTTTACATGTATGGACTCGTGGCGAGACGAAGAATCCAGTAATGTGAGTTTTGTAATTTTTCAAGAAGTGGGCCCAGGGCTTGGGTTTTCTAGTTTCGAGATTTTTGTTATTTCTCGATTATTTTCGATTGGATATTGTTCCCTTAGCATATTGTGATGTATTCACTCTATTTTTGGTTAGATGCGACGCACGTGGAGGCCGATTTGAGGGGCAAAGGCGTCGCTAGCTAGAGATTTTGCCAGTTCGAGTTGGGTAATACTTGTATATGATATCCTGAGGGTTTGAAACCTCGGATTTGTACATCATAGTGGTGCATTGAAGTGACTTCCACGCTGGATATGAGCGTGGGGAAGAGCACCGTTGGAGATTGTGACTTGGTCCATTATGGTTGTTGATTTTTACTGCGTATTTGACTGAAACCTCTTGTTATCATCATAATATGGACTGATTGCCATATTTTGGGCTTCCTGCCGACTATTTGAATTCTTCAAGGATTGGTATCACTGTTTAAGAATTACTTTGCATATTATTTGATCTCGGTCCAGAGTTTTAATATGGTTTTGCAAACTCAACCATTTTTCTAAAATTTGAAAAACATAAACAATATTTTATTAAAGTTTTAAGCTAAGAACTATTATTTTAAAATTGCCCAAGTTGCTCATGTGCATTTTTGGACTAAGCATGGATCGGGCTACGCCCCGCAGCAGTGTTATAGTGATTTCTGGATATATGGTTGGCTCGAGTTGCACGCCGCTGCGATGCTGTATTGATATTGAGGCTAAGGGCCTGGTTGATGCCACGAGATGGCTTGATTATTACACTTGGGCGGTAAGATCCCCTCCGGAGTCAGTACACACCCTTAGTAAGCGTCGTCGACGATAAACATATGGTTGGCTCGAACTACACGCTGTTGTGGGTACCTAAGTGTACCGGTCATATGCATTGCATTGCTCTCATGCATTGGTTCCTATTGTATTACGTGTCATGACATTCAGCACTCTTATTTCATTGGCATCCATGCTACTTCTTGATCTGTTTAACAGATACCCTGGTGTTATTTGTTGATGGAGTGTTGAGCCCGAGGGGCTGACTTATGCGACGACTTGCACTAGCAGTTTCGCATTCATTTGCTTAATTGTTGAAAAGATATTTTCAAAAGAGGTTTTAACTAAGCCCAGATTTTTTCTAAAGGATTTCACGATTTTACTGTTTTCTCAAAGGGTTGTACTGCTTTATATAGAATAATGGAGTGCCTTACATGATTTCTTGTTGCTCAGTTATTATTTACTTTTATTACTCATTGAGTTGGAGTACTCACTTTACTCCCTTCACCTCACGTGCAGTTGCGGGTATTTGTTACCCGATAGCGAGGTTGAGCTGATTGAGGATTTTGTTATTGTAGCTGAGCAAGGTGACCGCCAGCGTCCATGGCACCGGACGATGTCTTTAGAATTTCCAGAATATATTTTTGGTCTATTATTGGCCCCGTAGTTGTGCTCAAGTTTCTTTAGATGCTCATGACTTGTGACACCCCGGTCGGGTTGTATTGGGTTGTAAATACTGGATATTATTATCATTAAGTTGTATTTATCTATTCACTTATGTTTAATAATTATTAAAGAGAAGGTTTAGGTTAGTTGGCTGGCCTTGTTTTCACGAGAGGTAGGGGTGTTCACGGTTTGACGGAAAATCGATCTAAACCGAAAACCGAATCAAATCGATTAAGTAAACCGATATTTTTTTTTATTTGGATTAGTTTTGGTTTTAAATTTTAAAAATCGATAATATTTGGTTTGGTTTTGGTTCTATGTTAAAAATAGAAAAATAAACCGAACCAAATCGATTAATTATATACAATATTTAATAATTATTTAAATATAATATAATATCTTTTTGTTAATAATTTTAATTGTTATTTTGAATTTTGGTTTATCCTGTTATATCTTAAAAGATTGCCTAAGCCCAAAACAATATGATTCGACCAATTTTCTTTTTATTAATAGACTCTAATTCTCTAACCCTCCGCACATACTTTTGCCTAAAAGAAGAGTTAAAAAAACCACCACAAGAGTAAAGAAAGCACATTCACATTGCAAGACAACAATGGCTAAAACTTGAAAAAGCAAACTTTTAGTTTGTTTTTTGTTCATTCTTTTCATGTAACCAGGTAAATAAACTTTCATTTCTCAAAGAAATATATAAAAAGTATAAATTTGGCAAATTATTTTCAGATTGTTGTTTAGCATAGTATTAATATTATCGACTTATCATTAGCCTACTAAGAACCAAAAAACCGAACCAAACCGAACCAAACCAACAACAATCAAACTGATGGTTTGTATTTAATTTGGTTTGGTTTTGGTTTTAAATTTTTAAAAATTGATTAAATTGGTTTGGTTTTGGTTTTAATCAAAAACTGACCAAAACCGAACCGTGAACACCCCTAACGAGAGGCGCCATCACGAGCGGGTTTGGAAATTGGGTCGTGACAAGTTGGTATCAGAGCCTAGGTTACTTGGTCTCACGAGTCATGAGCAGTTTTAGTAGAGTCTCGCAAATCAGTACAGAGACGTCTTTATTTATTCTCGAGAGGCTGTAGAACCTTTAGGAAAACATTACCTTCTTATCGTGCGTCCTTCATTCAGCTTGAAAATAAACTCTTAAAATTCCTTCCACGCGTTTGTATGCGCACCTTAGCGCTCAGTATTAGATGTGCCTTGATGGCTTGTGATTCCCCGATCCAGGGACGAGATGTAATCTCTGTGAGTTTGATATTGGGCCAATCTGGAGGACTTGAGGCCGGATCTTGCCTATGGCTTGAGCACTAAGGTGATGATCGTGTGAGCAAGTGTTTTGAACTTATATGTTCGGTATTGTCCCTATTAGCCAAAATGGTGATTGGGTATTCATGTGATGAGTTTGGTAGTATTGTGAGATGTAATTATAAGACTTGGTAGTGACGAAGAAGTCTGCTGGATAATAGATGAATTGTTAAGTGATTTGTTTCCTATTGTGATTTGATGTGTAGCCCGAATATGGGCGCGTGAAGAATATTTTCATGTCTCCTAGTTGGGAAGTGAAGTACATTTCATGCGGCGGTATGAGTTCAGATTCAGGAAGACTAATGATTGTGTAACGTATATGACGGTGGAAAGTGTGCTGAAATACTAAATTGAGGCGAAGCAAGTGGCTTATCTCTTGTGGAGTGTTCTTGAGTGGTATGATCCTTATGTGTATGTTAGAAGATCTCCTGTGTAATTGAAGGGTATGTGTTGAAATCTGAGAATTCGAGTCGCGTAAGAGAGTAGACTCAATTGATATTGGGATGAATGCGAGGTTTGCAGAGGATTTCAGTACTAGACAATCTGTGTTTTCCCAAGCTTGTAGGTCATTTGAGTTTTATCTCACTATGATATTGTGGTATTATTAGAGTAAAAGTGAAACGAGTTGTTAAGTGTGTCTTGATATATGGCTTCGAGCCAAGTTGGGGAGGTTCCTATTAATTAGCTGACTGCACAGTTATGCGCTATGCTTGATCCATATCGATGCGGATCAGTCCTGGGTGCTGGAATTGAGATGAGGATGGCACGAGTGAAGCAAAATTTTGACAAAGGTTATATGGTGCTTCGTATATGTGAGGAAATAATAGGATGTCTCGAGCTGTTGTTGATAAGGGATGCTCAGTGTATAGAGAAGGAAGATGTTTGTTTGTACTGGGATGAGATCATATCCTATGGTGTCACAGTGCTAATATGGCCCGAGTGGTTCTATTCGATAAGTTAGGTAATTTTCAGTTTGTATAAGAGTGCATGACTGTTGAGAATGGTTTTAATGTGTTCAGGGTTCTACATGTAGCACTCGGGTGTTTTAAGGTTCTGTATGTGACCAAAGATAGTGTTTTCTTTTGAAAAGGTCAAGGCTGGTGGTATGTTTATGTTAATTATGGGATTCTATGTATCAGTATCTGGAAGGTAAAAGTAGCAGACTTAGATTCGCAAGAAGTTCTTCGGAGTAGGGTATTTTAAAATATGGTATTTTGGGAAAAGTTGAGAGAGTATTCATTGGCCTAAGGGTCATAGTCAGTGTGGTCTTATGTTCGAGTCTCGTGTGGTAAAGCTATGTTGAGGCATTGTGGTGCTACAGCAAGAGGGAATATCAAGTTGATGATGAATCAGAAAGGAAATTAGATAGATAGAATATCTTGATAGTAGACCGAATCGGTATGGTAAGGATATGATTAATTATTTTTATGTGTTTAAGGCAATACGCCCTTACATGTATTGTGCGGCAAAGCTTTTGAGTTCTAACAGCTTGCTCAGCCTGGTTTGGAAAGAAGGATTCAATCCTGACAGTTTAGCTTGTACAAATGGAATTGGGAGAGGTTTTACCGTGGTTTGGAGATGTATATATCTTTATATGGGTATGCGAAGCATGAAATATGCAATGATTCGTCTTCTAGATGGGATTGGCGGAAGATCTTGGCTAGATGAGTTACAATTCAGTTCTGAAAAGAAGTTTATAAAGAATTCTTAGGCAACGGGTAGCCTCAGGTAATCAAGGAAATGGTACTGCTAATTGGAAGTGATTTGACGAGAGTATATGTCTTGTAAGAAGAGTAATATGATTAGACTAATGATACTTCGGTAGTATTGCGGCACTTTTGTTCCAGATCGACTGTTGATATCTGAGTTTATTTGATGGTATAGGGGTGTTTTAAAATATCTTTCGTGGAATGATTGGGTACTTGAGGTGTAATGTGTATTCATACTGCAGAATTTGGGATCAGGTACAGTGTTTCATGTGCTATATGGAGTTGGAGACTGGGAGTTTTCAGGTACATACTATGTAGTGGTTGTGGATCGTATGTATTGGCAACGTTAGCGGCTATTGGGATTTAAAGGCCCGAGTGGATCTTCCTTTGCATGGTATATTAGATTTTGGATATGAAGTTGGGATGTAGACTGGTTGTCTCGGTGTTTGGTTATTCTAGACTATTGTGATGTGGGCTATGCCGGAAAATACCACAGGTTGCATAGTGAGGTGCATCGGATTATGTTCTAGCAAAGTGGTTTGTATTCCAAAGACTGGCGGACGGCTAGGGAGGATTGTTTTACTTAATTGGGCCTTCGTGGCTAATGTCAGTGCAGAGGTTTCGACCAGTGATTCAGTTCCAGTATTGAGGGGCTCTTTTCGGATACGTTCTTGTGGTCGGGCATTTCGTCGGGCAAGGCAGTGGATTTTGATATTGATTTGGTGCTGGGCAATGTATCGTACGACTCCAGTAGGATTTATAGTAGTGGAAGGAACAGCTTTAGGCTTCTTTATATTGAGTTCGTTGGCAGGTCGATGTGGCAACGTATTTGGCTTCAGTTAGCTTGGTTAGTCTCGAGTTGAATTATTAAGGGATAAGTTGATTCGATCGTTATTGAACTTGTTAGTGATTTGGGAAGACCTATGAGTTTCTTTTTTTGTGCTGAAAGGTTTTATGATTTGTTGGTTATGAGCACTTGTGGTGCGGTTCTGTTTATGATTCATAGAGAAAGTCGAGCGGGAAGAGTTATTGAGTATTGCTTGAAAAATGGAGTGTTGGTTATGGCCTATCAGGTTGCGTGTCATATGTTACTTATTTTGCCGTGGATGTAATGAATTGCTTTGGTTTTAGACATCAAAATGTGTGTAGCTGTCAATTTTGATCATAGTGACTTGAGGCGCTTCATATGTAACAGTGTTTGGATAGAATCGCGCATTGTAGCGAGGCTACATGGAGTTATAACCCTTCGGAGTAGATTCATGTATTCTATTTCTATGATGTGAGATGAGGTCTCAGCTTAATATAGTAATGGTACTGAAGAGCTTGAGGTAGAGCTCTTTCGTTTGATTCATTCATCATGATTCGAGTATGTTCAGACTGTTTCTTATCGGTGCGTGTATGATGCAGTTGTGGCTTAGGACTGTATTGAGGTGTCATATCACCAGAGTGGAGTGTTGGATTCGAGGTGATCGTTGGAGTCATTAATGAATATGAACATATTTGATTTTAGCTTGTTAGAAGGATAATATCGATGTTCGACCCAAAAATCTATTGTGGTAATAATCAAGGAGAAGTGGCTTCATGAATGGTTGATCTGAGAAATGGTTACGGTTTGCTGCGTATTTCATTTATCATTGGCAGTATATGAGAGTGTTGGAATAAAACTTTAGCTAATAAAAGGTTTTCTATTGTTATTTGGCTATTATGGGCAATTGTTGTGAATAGAGGCTATCGTTTTGAGTGTTTGGATTATATGGTATATCATATGATTTCACCTGAGGTTACATGTATGGGTTATTACAGCCGGTTCGGGATTGTTCAAAGTATAGGTATGAGGTTTTGATCGTATTAATGGTTTCAATGGTGAAAAGGTATATGATTTATCATCTAGACTGAATTGGGTAATTTCAGCTATGTTGTGCTATTGGACCTATATGAGATAGGGTGACGCGGGATCACCCCTGGGTATATGCTTGTTAAGGTTATTCAGTTGTTGGTTGGCTTCAAGGACAACTCCGGGTACGCTCGAGGATGAGTGTTGGTTTAAGTTGGGGAGGATGTGACGACCCAACTCGTCATCTCATGAGTTGCCGCTCCATTTCCTCCATTTTATGCTTCTTAATGTTTCATTATCTGTATTTGGTGTGCTAGAGTTCATTAGGATTAGTTTTGATAGGAAATGAGGCACTTCTCTTTAAGGAAGACTTGTTTTTGAAAAGTCACCCGAATGTTGACTTATGAGTTAGAAGGTTCGGATGTGATTCTCGGTGGTCCGGTTAGCTTCGGAATGTGATTTGTGACTTAGGAGTGTGATCGAAATTGATTTTGGAGGTCCGGTGTAAAATTAGGCTTGAATTGGCGAAGTTAGTGTTTTGGCGAATTCCAGTTGATAAGAGAGATTTTGATCCAAGGGTCAGAATGGAATTCCGAGAGTTGCTTTAGATTCGATATGTGATTTGTGATGTATGTGCAAAATTTTAGGTCATTTGGATGTCGTTTGGTTGGGTTTTCAAAAGTGCATTTCGTAAGTTTTTAAAGAACTGAGGCGTGAATCTGATGAGAATTGATGATTTTAGTGTTGTTAGATGTTTTTTGATGATTGGAACAAGTTTTAATGAGGTTTTAGGATGCGTTGGTGCTTTTGGTTGAGGCCCCGGGGGCCTCGGGTGAGTTTCGGATGGTCGATCGGACCAATTTTGGCATTTTTATGTTGCAGATTTTGCTGTCATGTTGTTGCAGAGGATTAACCCTTCGCGTTCGCATAAGGGTCATGTGTTCGCGACGAAGGAATTTGAGAGGTTCTTGGATTACTCTTCGCGCTCGCGTGTTTTGGTTCGCGTTCGCGGAGGGATAATTAATTGTGCTTCACATTCGCGTGGTATATAGCCGCGAACGCGTATAAGGAATTGAGCTCAGGGGGAGTTTAAGCCTTCGCGTTCGCATAGTGAGCTGTGAGGAGGCTTCGCATTCGCAGAACTTGGACCGCATTCATGGAGGTTTTTTTGGGCCGATTGAAATTTGAGCATCATGAACGCGAGAAAGGCCTCGCGTTCGCATAGAGGAAAAGGTCAGCTGGGCAGGCCTATTTTTATAATATTTCATCCGCGAGTTTTAGTCATTTTTCCACCATTGTTAAGTATTTTGAGAGCTCTTAAATTGAAGAGGGATTCAAGAAGGATAGATTGGAAGTATGTTCCTCGGCCTAAATACACGAGATTATGATAGATTTAACATGGAAATTGGTTGAAATTCACCAAAAAGGGGTAAAGCTAGGGCTTGAGTTTTTGATATTTCAAACTGGGATTTGATAGGTCATTTGAGCTCGGATTTGGGAGTTCTTGATATGTATGGACTCGTGGTGAGATGAGGAATCCGGTAGTGTGAGTTTTGTAATTTTTTGAGAAGCGGTCCTAGGGCTTGGAACTAGTTTTGAGATTTTTGCTATTTCTCGATTGTTTTCGATTGGGTATTGTTCCCTTAGCATATTGTGATGTATTTCCTCTATTTTTTGTTAGATGCAACGTGCATGGAAGCCTATTTGAGGGGAAAAGGCGTCGCGAGCTAGAGATTTTGCCAGTTCGAGGTGAGTAATACTTGTAAAAAATATCCTGAGGGTTTGAAACTCCGAATTTGCACATCATAGTGTTGTATTGAGGTGACTTGAACGCCGGATATGAGCATGGGGTAGAGCACTGTTGGAGATTGTGACTTGGTCCATCCTGGTTGTTGATTTTTACTGCGTATTTGACTGAAACCACTTGTTATCATCATAAACCATGTTTTAGGCTTCTTGCCAACTATTTGAATCATTGAGGGATTAGTATCACCATTTTAGCATGACTTTGCATATTATTTGATCTCGGTCTAGGGTTTTAATATGGTTTTGCAAACTCGGCCATTTTTCTAAGATTTGAAAAACTTAAACAATATTTTATTGACGTTTTGAGCTGAGAACTGTTATTTTAAAATTGCCCAAGTGGCTTATGTGCATTTTTGGACTGAGCATGGATCTGGCTGCGCGCCGCAGTAGTGTTATAATGATTTCTTGATCTATGGTTGGCTCGGGCTGTGCACCGTAGTGGTACTGTATTTATATTGAGGCCGAGGCCTGGTTGATGCCACGATTTTGCTTGATTATTGCGCTTGGGTTGTAGGAGCCCCTCCGGAGTCTGTACACACCTCAGTGAGCGCCATTGATGATAAACATATGGTTGGCTCATACTGCATGCCGTAGTGGGTACCTGAGTGTCCCGGTCATATGCACTGCATTAGTTCCTATTGTATTACGTGTCATGACATTCAGCACTCTCCTTTCATTGGCATCCATGCTACTTCTTGCAATGTTTACCAGATACCTTGGTGTTATTTGTTGATGGAGTGCTGAGCCCGATGAGCTGACTTATGTTCCGACTTGCACTAGATGTTTCGCATTCATTTGCTTCACTGTTGAAAAAGATATTTTCAAAAGAGGTTTTAACTGAGCCCAGATGTTCTCTAAAGCATTTCACGGTTTTACTGTCTTCTCAAAGGGTTTTACTGCTCTATATAGCATAATGGAGTGCCTTACATGATTTCTTGCTTCTTAGTTATTATTTACTTTTATTACTAACTGAGTTGGAGTACTCACTTTACTCCATGCACCTCGCGTGCAGTTACAGGTGTTTGTTACTCGTTAGCGGGTTTGAGATGATTGAGGATTTTGTTATTGTAGTTGAGCAAGGTGACCGCCAGCGTTCGTGGCACGGGGCGTTGTCTTTAGAATTTCCTGAATTTATTTTTGGTATATTATTGGCCCCATAATTGTTCTCAGGTTTCTTTAGATTATCATGACTTGTGACACCCTGGTCGGGTTGTGTTGGGTTATAAATACTGGTTATTATTGTTGTTAAGCTGTATTTATCTATTCATTTATGTTTAATATATAATAAAGAGACGGTTTGGGTTAGTTGGCCGGCCTTGTCTTCATCAGAGGTGCCATCATGACCGAGTTTGGAAACTGGGTCGTGACAATAGTCAACATCCGGTTGACTTTTCTACAACAAGTCTTTCTTAAAGAGACTAAGTGTCTCATTTTTTACGAAAATCAAAAAAATTCAACTCTATCACACCAAAAGCCGATAATGAAACTTGAAGAAGCATAAAATGGGGGAAACAGGGCAGTAACATATGAGACGACGTGTCGGGTCATCACAACATCGCTATTACTAATAATAGGAATAGCACTTAGGTTTCCAAACATTACTAGTTTGTTACATATGAAGCTTGATAATAGTCTAGTAGTTGATGTTGCATTCTTGTCTTCTTGGATCACCCTCTTAGGCGGGTCTGGTAGGGAGTTCAAAAGAATTGTAGTATAATTTAAGAAACTATGTCAAGTAATACTACTGTGGAATTTTTTGATGGTGCTACCAATTTTTGTGATGTCTCCGTTGCTACTGTTCCAGCTGTCCTGCCAGATATCCATGATGTTGCAAATACATTATTACATCCACAATTTTGGCAGAAATTAATGTCAGAACACAGGTATGTAAATAGACATGTCAGTGCTAAATTTAAATCCTTCAAGAGAAATACACCTACATGCAAGAGAAGAGTTGGGACAAATGGAAATCTCGCTAACTCAAAATTAAATTTTATTAAAGTGGATAATATAATTATTGCTGCTTATTCCCAAAAATAATGTAGCCAATGTGAGAGATTGGGTGATGGACTCTAGTGCTACTAGGCATATTTGTGCAAACTAAAATGAATTTTTGTCTTACACCCAAGTTGAGGAAGGAGAACAAACTATTTATCTTGGTGACACAAGAACAACTCGTGCTCTTGGGAAAGGTAAACTTCTTCTCAAACTCACATCTCGTAAAACTATAGCATTGACTGATGTATTACTCGTTCCGAATATCCAAACCAATTTGGTTTCTGTGGTGTTATTAGGAAAAGTTGGAGCGAAGGTTTCATTTGAAAATAATGAGATCTCATTGACCAAATATGATATTTTTGTGGGCAATAGATCTTGTAACCATGGTTTATTTATGCTTAATATTTCTTATACTAGCAATAAAAATACATCTTCTTCTACTTATATGGTTAAGTCTATTTCTTTGTGGCATGCTAGACCAGGACATGTTAATGTCTCGTATATAAAAAAATGCAATCCTTAGGATTAATATCTAGTTTGGACTCAAATAATATTAACAAGTGTGAAATATGTACTGAAGCTAAAAGTACTAGAAAGACTTATTTTTTCTTTAAATAGAGAAACTGGATTGTTATCCTTGATTCACACTAATTTAGGCGGCTTAAAACAGACTATGACTAGAGATGGTAAAAGATATTATGTGACTTTTATTGATAATTTTTTCAAATATATTAAGTTGTATTGTTTTAGAAATAAAGATCATGCTTTTAATGCTTTTATTTCTTATAAAACTGAGGTTGAAAATCGACTTAGTAAAAAAAATGAAGAGAATCAGATTCGATGGAGGTGAAGAATATTTGTCTTTGTGTGATTTTATGAAAAAGAAGGAATAATTCATGATGTAACTCCAGCTTATTCACCTGAGTTGAATGGAGTTGCTGAAAGAAAAAATAGAACACTGAAAGAAATGATGAACTATATGTTAATTAGTTCTAATACTCCTGATAATTTATGGGGTGGAGCTATATTATCTGCATGTGACTTAAAAAAATAGAATACCACATAGAAGAACAAGCAAAACTCCTTATGAATTATGGAAGGGTTATAAACCTAATTTGAAATATTTAAAAGTGTGGTGGTGCCTTGCTAAAGTTCTTTTGCCTGAACCTTAAAAGAGAAAAATAGGTTCTGAATCTGCTGATTGCATGTTTATTAGATATGTTGAACAAATTGCTGCATATAGATTCTTATTTTCAAAAGTGATGTGCTTGATTGTAATATTATAATTGAAACAAAGAATGTTGAATTCATTGAATATATTTATCCACTGTATGATAAAATTTCTCATACACCTATTGAAACAAATAGAGAAATTACCTCTAATGAGGAACTGAGAATGAGTAATAGGCCTAGGAAAAAATAATTTTCTTATGGAAATAATTTTTAGAATTTTCTTACCAATAATGAACCACCAAATTCGTTTGAAGCTATATCTTCTTCAGATGATAAACTATTGGAAAGAGGCAATAAAAATTGAAATTGATTCTATTAAGAAAATAATACATGGATTTTAATTGATTTACCTCTTGGTGCAAAACCTATTGGTTGTAAATAGATTTTCAAAAGAAAATTTAATCCTGATGTATCCTTAGATAAATATAAAGCTCGGTTAGTAGCAAAAGAATTTTCTCAAAAATAAAATAAAGATTATTTTGATACATTTGCACCAATGACTAGATTTTCTTCTTTTTGAGTTTCAATCACCTTAGCTTCAATCTGTAAGCTTTTAATCCACCAAATCGATGTGAAAACTGCTTTTCTTAATGGTGATTTAGAAGAAAAGATTTATATGGTTCATCATGAAGGCTATGTCATTCCTGGACAAGAAAATAAAGTTTGTAAATTAATTAAATCTCTTCATAGCCTTAAACAAGCTCCTAAGCAGTGGTTAGAGAAATGTGGACAAGTCTTACTCAGAGACGGGTTTTCTTCAGGTGGGGTGGATAAATGTCTTTATACTAAAGTGATAGACAATGATAATGTGATATTGTGTTTGTAAGTTGATGACATACTTATATTTGGTACAAATTTAAAAATTGTGCAAAGTACTAAATTATTTTTTTATGCTAACTTTGATATGAAAGATCTCGGTAATGTAAATACAATATTGGGAGTTAAAGTTATAAGGAGTGAAGATGGAAGAATATTGTCTCAAGAACATTATGTTGAGAGACTTCTTAAGAAGTTTGAATATTTTAATGTCACATCTGTGAGCATTCCTTTTGATGCTAACTGTTAGTTAAAAAAAGAATAATGGTGACCCAGTTGCGCATTCTAAATATGCTCAGATTATGGGAGTCTGATACATTTAAGTACAAGGCCTGATATAGCTTATGTTGTGTGTACACTGAGTAGATATACTCATAATCCCAAAAGAGAGCATTAGTATGCATTAGATAGACTAACGAAATATTTGAGAGGACTTTAGAAGGGTACAGTGATGCAAACTGGATCTCTAATTCAAATGAGACAAAATTCATTAGTGGTTATGTATTCACCCTTGGTAGTGTGGAAATCAACTAAATAGATGACCATTGCTAGATTGACTATGGAATTAGAGTTTATAGCTCTACAGTCAGCTGGCTCTAAGGCTTAGTGGCTAAGAAACTTCTTAGCTAATATCTCTTTAACAACGGACGTATTTTGTGTAACAACTCGTACGGTCGTTTTGAGCCCTAGTGCACCGTTCAGTAGTTCGAGACGATGAGTAGCTTCAATTCAAGCAGTATGACTAGTATGCATGGTCAGAATAATATTTTGGGAAGTTCTAGGTTGACTTGGTGTCACGACCCAATCTCCATACTAGGTCGTGATGGCGCCTCTCGTTAAGACAAGGCCAGCCAACTAACCCAATTCGTTTCTTTAACACTTACTAAACATAAATAGATGGAAAATGCAACTTAAAGAACATTAATACAACATTATAGCCTAACTCAGCCTGACCGGGGCATCACAAGTAACGAGCATCTAGGAGGATCTTATTACAATTTCAAAGTCTATAATACATAGAGTAAATTCTAGAAATCAAGAAGAAGAAACTCGGTGCCGCGAAAGCCAGTAGTCACCTTACTTAGCTACGATAGCAATACCTTCAGTCCGTTATTAACCCGCTATCAGGTGAACAATACCTACAACTGCACGCGAGGTGCAACGAGTAAAGTGAGTACTTCCAACTCAGTGGTAATAAGAGTGAATAATATCTGAGCAATAAGAAAACACATATGAGCACTCCAAAATGCTATAAAAGACAGTACAACCTTTTGAGAAAAACCGTAACACTATGAAAAATCCTTTAGAAAATCTCAAGCTCAGTTAAAAATCTCGTTTACAAAAATCTTTTTTCCAACAGTCAAGCATATAAATGCTATATCAGATATTGCAAGTCGGCACATAAGTCAGCCCCTTGGGCACAACACTCCTTAACATATAACATCAGGGTATCTGGTCAACAAGGCAAGTAATAGCATGTATGCCAATGATATGTGAGTGCTAAATGTCATGCCACGTAGTATAAATAGGAACGAATGCATGAATGCAATGCAATGCACATAATCGTTGTGGCGCGCAGCCCGATCCATTGGGGTACCCGCGCTCACTGTGGGGGTTCAGACTCCGGAGGGGCTCCTACAGCCCAAGCACAATATCATCGTAACATCATTGTGGCGTGCAACCCCATCCATACTCGGTCCAGAATATGCAAATGAGCCACTCGGACAATGTCAAGTAATATCTTTTTAAATCAAAATATCAGAAAAATGCAATTTGAGCCTTTAAACTTTAGCAATATGACTGCGCATTTCGAAAACAGTGTTTAACTCAGGACTAAAATCATTTAATATGCTATATTTCATAAATACCATGATAATAACCCCTACAGGTTTCAAATAACCGGTACTAAGCCCAAAACATGGCAATCAGCCCAATTCAAGATAGCATCAAGCAAGTTTCAGTCAATTTGCAGTAAAATCCACAACCGGGACGGAACAAGTCACAATCCCCAATGATTCTCTACTCCACACTCATACCTGGCGTGCAAGTCACCACAATACATCACTATGATGTGCAAATCTGGGGTTTCAAACCCTCAAGATATCATTAACAAGTATTACTGACCTCGAACCGGCGAAATCTCAAGCCTGGGACGCCTTTGCCCCTCAAATCGGCCTCCACGCGCGTCGAGTCTAGCCAAAAACAGAGCGAATACATCACAATATGCAAATGGGTCAATACCCAATCGAAAATAATCGAATTATAGCAAGAACCTTGAAACGAGAAAAACCCAAGCCCCGGGCCTGCTTCTCAAAAAATTATGAAACTTGCATTATCGGATTCTTCGTCTCGCCACGAGTCCGTACATACCAAGAACACCCAAATCCGAGCTCAAATAACCTATCAAATCCAAATGTGAAATATCAAAATCTCAAGCCCTAGCTTTACCCTTTTTTTGTTGAATTTCAACCAATTTCCATCTTAGTTCTACCATAGACTTGAATAATTAGGCCAACAAACTTACCGCCATGAAATCCTCCTCAAATCCCTATTCAATTTTTCCCAAAGAGCTCTCAAAATACTTAACAACGGAGTAAAATGACTAAAACTCGTGGATGAAATGTTTATAAACCTTCTGCCTAGGCCTGGAAAATCCTTCATCACGTTCGCATATACTGCCTCGCGAACGCGAAGCACAACATTTAATTTCCCAATATTAACCCTACGTGATCGCATCCAACATCCCGCAAATGCGAAGCTTCCTCAAAGCTACTTACGCGAACGCGGCACCACTAATGCAAACGCAAGGACAAAAATCCCTAAGCCTCAATTCCTTGTACGCATTCGCGTCTCATACCTCGCGAACGCGATGCACACCCAGCTACTCCTCCGCGATCGCGGAATCATACCTCCCAAACGCGTAGAGTAATCCACCTGTCTCCCCAAATCCTTCTTCATGAACGCGAACTTACTCCCGCGAACACGATGACCAATTTTGGTCTGCAACTGCTGTGCATTTTCTGTAGCAACTCCTAAGTCCAAACTTCCCGTTTAACCATCCGAAATCACCCCGAGGCCCCTGGGACATCAACCAAATGCACCAACATATCCCAAAACATCATACGAACTAATTCCAATCATCAAAACACGCCAAACAACACGAAAATTGTCAATTCAAATCGGATTCAAGCCTAAGTTCTTTAAAAACTTCCAAAACACGCATTTGATCAAAAACCCATCCAAACAACATCTGAATGACCTGAAATTTTGCACACACATCACAATTCACATATCGAAGCTACAGCAACTCTCAAAATTCCGTTTCGACCCTCGGATCAAAATATCACCTCTCAACAGAAATTCGCCAAAATACTAACTTCGCCAATTCAAGCCTATTTCTATAAATAAATTCCGATCGCACTCCTAAGTCACAATTCACCTCCCGAAGCTAACGGAATCACTGGAAATCACATCCGAGCCCTATAATTCACAAGTCAATGTCCGGTTGACTTTTCCAGCTTAAGCCTTCCTTAAAGAGACTAAGTGTCTCATTTCTTATCAAAACCAATCCAAATAAATTCTCGCAGACCACCTACCGATAAAGAAACATGAAAAAGCAATAAATGAGAAAACGAAGCAGTAAAACATGAGACGACGGGTCGGGTCGTCACATCCTCCCCAACTTAAACAAATGCTCATCCTCGAGTGTATCCATAGTTGCTCTAGAAGCTAACCAACAGCTGAAAAACTTTACCAAGCATATATCCGGGGTGAACCCACATCACCCTATATCACATAGGTCCGATAACATAATATTGCTGAAATTTCACATTCCATCTAGGCCACAAACCGTAGAATCACATTGCACTTTCTGAAATCATACACAAGATGAGAACCTCACATCTATACCCAAAATAAACACGAACCAACTATAATAACCCATACTTGCAACCTCAGATGAGACCATATGATATACCATGCAATCCAGACACTCAAAACGGTGGCCTCTATTCACAACAATTGCCTATAATAACCAAATACCAATAGAAAACCTTTTTATTAGCTAAAGTCTCATTCCAAACTTTCATATACTGCCAACGGCAACTGAAACACGCGATAAATCGTAACCATCTCTCAGATTAACCATTCATAAAGCCACTTCCCTTGACTGATATCACAACAGACTTTCAGGCTAAACCTCGATGTTATCTTTGTATCAAGTTGAAATCAAATATGCTCGTACTCATTAATGACTCCAGCAATCACCTCGACTCCAACACACCACTCTGGTGATATGACACCTCAACACGGGCCTAATCCTCAACTTGCATAATAAACGCACCGACGAGAAACAATCTGAATATTCCCAAATCATGACAAACGACTCAAACGAAGGAGTTGTAATTCAAATTCCTCAGTACCATCACAACACAAGGCTGAGACCTCGTCTCACATCATAGAAATAGAATACCTAAATCTGCCCCGAAGGGTCTAATCACCACGTAGCCTTGCTACAATGTGCGATCCTATCTAAACACTGTTACACATGAAGCACCTCAAGTCGCTATGCTCAAAATCGACAGCCACAGCCATTTGATGTTTGAAACCAAGGCAACTCATTACATCCATGATGAAACCAATAACATATGACTCGCAACCCGATAGGCCATAACCAATACTCCATATACCGAGCAACACTCGATCACTCTTCCCGCTTGACTTCCTCTATGAAACCTCAATAGAACCGCAACACATGTGCCCATATCCAACCAATCATAACGCCTCACGGCACAGAAAGCAACTAGAAGATCTCCCCAAATCACCAACCAGTTCAAGAATAATCAAATGAACCTATCCATCAACAATACAACTCGGGACTAACCAAGCAAACTCAAGATAAATACATAGCCACATTGGCCTTCCAACGAACTCAATACCAAGAAAACTGAAGCTGCTCCTCCCACTACTACATTCCTGCCAGAGCCATACAATACGGAACCCGACACCAAATAAATACCGAAATCCACAATCTCACCCGGTGACATGCCCGGTAACAAGAAACACATCCAAAAAGTCCCTTAATACAAGAACTGAATCAATGGTAGAAATATTTTCACTAACATCCACCACGAAGGCCCAATTTAAGAAAAGCAATCCTTCCTAACCATACGCTGATCTTTGGAATACCAACCACTCTACTAGAACATAATCCGATGCACTTTGCCACGCAACCTATGAAATTTTTCGACATCGCCCATAACATAATAGTCTAGACAACTTGACACTGAGACAACCAGTCTGCAATCTAATTTCATAACCCCAATTTAACATACCAAGAAAAGAAAGATCCACACGGACCTCCAATTTTCCAATAACCGCTAAACGATGCCGATACACACGATCTACAACCACTGCATAGTCGGATCACAAGAACTTCTAGTCTCCAACACATATAACACATGAATCACTACACCTGATCCCACACTCCACCGTACGAATACATATCGCACATCAAGTATCCATTCATTCCACGAGAGATATTCTAAAAATTTCCCCCGAGCCATCAACAATTCAAAAATCAATAGTCAATCCAACAACAGAATGTTGCAATACCACAAAAGTATTATCAGTTTACATTACCTTGCCCTTTTTACTGAACCTATACCCCCGTTAAATTACTAGAATAGCAATACCATTTCCTTAATCATGTGAATATTGATCATTTAATCACCTGCAGCTGCCCGTGCTGCCCAAGAACTTAATGACTTCCCATTATGAACCGAACTAAAACCTTGAACACGCAAATCTCAATTCTACATAACATACCGCATATACCATAACACACTATGATACATGAGAACTCCATCTCCTTTTTTCCTAACCACAAGCTAAACTGCCAGGACTAAATCCTTCTATCCAAACCAGGCTAAGCAAGCTGCCAGCACTCAAGAGCTTTGTTGGACAATACCTGTAAGGCTCATTACCTATCACGACCCTAGTTCACCAATTGTGAACATGTTGTGATGGCACCCAGTCCCCATAACTAGGTAAGCCTAACACGTTGCGGAATATACAAGTTATAAACACTTAAATAAGAAACAGCGGAAAAATAGCATAAGAGATATGTAATCCGTGCCGCTTGGCACATACATCCGTCACACAATAAATAAAACACTACCAAGATCCGGAACCCCACGGTAACACAGACTAAAAGAGAAATACAACTTTGGCTCTATGTGTAAAGAGTATCTAACAATGAAATGAAGAAAAATGTCAACTAGTACTACTAGAGTAGAAGGGAAGCCTCCGGATCCGCGGACGTAGCAGATCATACCTCGAAGTCTCCCAGAAAGCTGCGGAATCACCTAGTACGAGCCTGCTCTGATGTACCTGGATCTGCACAACAAAAGTGTGCAGAAGAATAGCATGAGTACACCACGGCAGTACTCAGTAACTGCCAAGCCTAACCTCGATGGAGTTGTGATGAGGGAGGTCAGGGCCCTACTGAGAAACAATAATATAATGATGATAACAAAATAAACAGTTTAATTGATAATAATTTTTCCGAAATAACAACAATAAGATGATTTCTGCAACTGTCTACAATTAAGCTAACAACAAATAACCAACTCAATAAAACAAATCCAGGACCTGTGGGAATTGAACCCACGGTCCCATTCTCAGTACCTCTGGGTCTCCGGGAATCGAACCCGCAGCCCATGTCTCAATAAATAATCAATAACTCAGGATCTCCGGGAATCGAACCTGCAGTCCCTACCAATAACTCAGGATCTCGGGAATCGAACCCGTAGTCCCTACCAATAACTCAGGATCTCGGGAATCGAACCCGTAGTCCCTACCAATAACTCAGGATCTCGGGAATCGAACCCGTAGTCCCTACCAATAACTCAGGATCTCGGGAATCGAACCCACAGCCCTGGGTCTCCGGGAATCGAACCCGCAGTCCACAAGCACAGCAAATAAAGGAATACACAGAGAGAATAAATTATGCTTAACTATAACTTCACCGAAAAGTAGTGCCAACGATTACCAAGAAAACTCAAGTAAGTCGATTAAGCAACTAGACAGTTAGATACTATCTAATCATGCTTTTCTAACTATTACCGAGTAGAAATATCGAATTTAACAGCTAAAAAACATGAATATCACTCATTGAACATTTTTAGTAAAGTATGTGTTCAACAACCAGCGCATGTACACGCCCGTCACCTCGCGTACAAGGCATTTAAAGTATCACAATAATATCCTAGGGGTGAAAGTCCCCCACACGAAGTTAGACAAGCCACTTACCTCGACTCCGGTACCAAACCGCTATGAAACAACTCTCTTGCCGCGAATGTCGGCCTCCACAAGTATAGAATCTGATAAAAATCAATAGAATCACATCAAAATAGGCCAATTGGGCATTACCCAATCAAAATAACTCAAAATACACCAAAACCCACAAGTTGCCAAAACCCGACTTTCGGTACGCTTATCGAAAAATCACGAAAATTATATATTCGGGTTCCTTATCTCAATATGAGTCTAGGCATATAAAATTTACCAAAATCGGACTCTATTTGCCCACTCAAATCAGAGATTTTCTAACATTTAGGCCTAGGGCTCAAACCCACCTTTAATCCCCCATTTTCAGTGAAATAATCGCGGATTTCATGATAAACGAACGAATTAAGGTCAAGAAACTTACCCCCGATGATTTCCCGATGATATCCCAGCGTTTCCCCTTCAAAATCCTCTCTTGGAGCTCAAAAATGGCATTTTTGTGTATGGGGGTCGCGGGTGTTATGTTCCGAACTTAAGCTCACTGCCATACCCCATTGTTCATCGCGTTCGCGTTACTGTTCATGCGTTCGCGATGAACAGCCCAACTTCCTCTTCGCGAATGCGACGCCATCCCACGCGTTCGCGATGAACAATCTCCCAGCCGCCGGGTCCTTCCTCTACGCGAACGCGTACACTCCCACGCGAACGTGAAGCTCTCCCCTTTTCTTCTACGTGATCGCAACCCCAATCCACGCGAACGCGAAGCTTCACCTTACCTTGCCTACGCGAACGCGACACCCCTCATCGCGAACGCGATGCATTACTTTGCCAAGCCTTCGCGAACGCGGCCCATGCCTCGCGAACGCGAAGGCTTAATACCTGGGAAGAAACCTGCAATTTTACAGCAGGCCTTTTCCAAGTTCAAATGCCCGATCGATGGTCCGAAATCCTCCTGAGGCCCCCGAGACCCCAACGAAGACCACCAACATATTCCAAAACACGATACGAACTTGTTCCAATCATAAAAACACCATCCTAAACATCAAAATCACCAATTACTCACGGATTCAAGCCTAAGTTTCTTCAAAACTTTCAAAACTAACATTCAATCCAAAACCCGATCAAACGATGTCCGAATGACCTGAAAATTTGCGGACATATCCAAAATCAAATAACGAAGCTACAGAAATTGTCGGAATTCCATTCCGACCCCCGGATCAAAATCTCACCTATTGTTCGGATTCGCCAAAATTTCGACCTTCGGCATTTCAAGCCTAATTGAGCTACGGACCTCCAAAATACATTCCGAACATGCTCCCAACCCCGAAATCACCTAACGGAGCTAATGGAACCATCGGATTTTCGTTCCGAGATCGTCTTAACACTATTCCGGCTACGGACCATTTTCTAGCTTTAAAGCTCTCATTTAGGGACTAAGTATCCCAAAATGCTCAAAATTTCAGAACCGACTCTCTCGGCAAACCACAATTGCGGAAATGAACTTAGGGGAACAGTTAAATTGGGGATTGGGGCGTAATTTTCTAAAACGACCGGTCGGGTCGTTACATCTTCCCACACTTAAAGATTCGTTCGTCCTCGAACGAGCATAGAAAAACATACCTGGAGTAGTGAAAAGATGAGGGTACTGGCTGCGCATATCCTGCTCGGTCTCCCAAGTCGCCTCCTCGACCGGCTGGCCCCGCCACTGAACTTTTACCGAAGCGATGTCCTTTGACCTTAGCTTTCTGACCTGCCTGTCTAGAATGGCTACTGGCTCCTCAACATAAGACAGATCCTTGTCTAGCCGAACAGATGTGAAATCCAACACATGCGACGGGTCACCATGGTATCTCCGGAGCATGGAGACATGAAATACGGGGTGAACTCCGGCTAGACTGGGAGGTAAGGCCAACTCATAAGCAACCTCCCCAACACGCCTCAAAATCTCAAAAGGGCCAATAAACCTAGGACTCAACTTTCCTTTCTTCCCAAACCTCATAACGCCTTTCATGGGCGAGACTCGAAGTAGAACCCGCTCGCCAACCATAAAAGCCACATCGCGAACTTTCTTGTCCGCATAACTCTTCTCTCTAGACTGGGCTGCACGAAGTCTGTCCTGAATCACCTTGACTTTGTCCATAGCCTCCTGAACCATATCAGTACCTAGCAACCTGGCCTCGCCCGGCTCAAACCAACCCACGGGAGACCTGCACCTCCTACCATATAGGGCCTCGTACGGAGCCATCTGAATACTAGACTGGTAGCTGTTGTTATAAGCAAACTCCGCCAGTGGCAAGAAGTGATCCCATGAACCTCCAAACTCAATCACGCACGCACGGAGCATATCCTCCAAAATCTGAATAGTGCGCTCGGACTGCCCATCAGTTTGGGGGTGAAAGGATGTGCTCAACTCCACCCGAGTACCTAACTCCTGTTGTACGGCTCTCCAGAACCGTGAAGTGAACTGAGTGCCTCTATCTGAAATGATGGAAACTGGAATACCATGCAGCCGAACTACCTCCCTGATATAGATCTCCGCCAGTCGCTCCGATGAATATGTAGTGCTCACCAGTATAAAATAGGAGGACTTAGTCAGCCGATCCACAATGACCCAAATGGAATCAAACTTCCTAACCGTCCGTGGAAGTCCAGATACAAAGTCCATGGTAATGCGCTCCCATTTCCACTCGGGAATCTCAATCTGCTGCATCAATCCACCCGGACGCTGATGCTCATACTTCACCTGCTGGCAGTTGAGGCATCTGGAAACATAATCAACTATATCCCTCTTCATCCGCCTCCACCAGTAATGCTGTTTCAAGTCCTGATACATCTTCGCGGCTCCCGGATGGATGGAATACCGCGAGCTATGGGCCTCTGCTAGAATCAGCTCTCGAAGATCATCTACATTAGGCACACAGATGCGCCCCTGCATCCTCATAACTCCATCATCTCCGATGATAACATCTCGAGCATCACCACGCCGAACTCTATCTTGAAGGACAAGCAAATGAGGGTCGTCGAACTGACGCTCCCTGATGCGGTCAAATAGAGAAGACCGAGAAACCACACATGCCAGAATCCGGCTGGGCTCCGAAAGATCCAATCTAACAAACTGTCTGGCTAAAGCCTGAACATCCATCGCCATAGGCCTCTCCGAGACTGGTAGATATGCTAAACTCCCCAAACTCTCTGCCCGACGACTCAAGGCATCGGCAACCACATTAGCCTTGCTCGGATGATAGAGAATAGTAATATCATAGTCCTTCAGTAGCTCCAACCATCTCCTCTGACGCATATTCAGGTCCTTCTGCTTAAGCAAGTGCTGCAAGCTCCGGTGATCAGTGTAGATCTCACAAGGAACCCCATATAAATAATGACGCCAAATTTTCAAGGCGTGAACAATGGCAACTAGCTCCAAATCATGAACAGGGTAATTCTTCTCATGCACCTTCAGCTGTCTCGACGCGTAGGCAATCACCCTACCGTCCTGCATCAATACCGCACCGAGTCCAACTCGTGAGGCATCACAATATACAGTATAGGACCCCGAACCCGTAGGCAACATCAATATAGGGGCCGAAGTCAAAGCTGTCTTGAGCTTCTGAAAGCTCGCCTCACACTCGTCTGTCCACTGAAAAGGGGCACCCTTTTGGGTCAATCTAGTCATAGGTGCTGCAATCGAAGAGAACCCTCTACGAAACGACGGTAATAGCCCGCCAAACCAAGGAAACTGCGAATCTCAGTAGCGGAGGAGGGTCTGGGCCAACTCTGCACGGCCTCCACCTTCCTCGGATCTACTCGAATACCGTCACTCGACACCACGTGGCCCAAAAATGCCACTGAACTCAACCAGAATTCACATTTAGAGAACTTGGCATAAAGCTGCTTCTCCCTCAGAATCTGAAGCACTATCCTCAAATATTGCTCGTGCTCTTCCCGCTCCGAGAATATACTAGAATATCATCAATGAAGACAATCAGGAACGAGTCCAGATAAGGCCTGAACACACTGTGCATCAAATGCATAAAGGCTGCTGGGGCATTAGTCGGCCCAAAAGACATCACGAGGAACTCATAGTGACCATACCGGGTCCTGAAGGCAGTCTTCGGGATATCCGACTCCCGAATCTTCAGCTGGTGATACCCAGAGCGCAAATCAATCTTAGAAAACACCTGTGCGCCCTGTAGCTGGTCAAATAAATCGTCAATACGGGGCAAAGGATACCGGTTCTTCACTGTAACCTTGTTCAGCTGACGATAGTCAATACACATACGCATAGAACCGTCCTTTTTCTTCATAAACAATACAAGAGCACCACAAGGCGAAACACTGGGTTGAATAAAACCCTTGCCCAATAACTCCTGTAACTGATCCTTCAACTCCTTCAACTCGGGAGGAGCCATACGGTACGGTGGAATAGAAATGGGTTGAGTGCCCGGCAACAAGTCAATAGCAAAATCAATATCTCTGTCGGCCGGCATGCCCGGAAGATCAGTTGGAAATACATCAGCAAAGTCACGTACCACATGAACAGAATCAATAGAGGGAGTGTCAATACTGACGTCCCGCACATAGGCTAGATAAGCAGCACACCCCTTCTCAACCATACGCTGAGCTTTGAGAAAAGAAATAACACGGCTAGGGGTGTGATCTAGAGTACCACTCCACTCAATACGTGGAATGCCTGGCATAGCCAGCGTCACGGTCTTGGCGTGACAATCAAGAATAGCATAATGGGGCGACAACCAGTCCATGCCCAGAATAATATCAAAATCGACCATCCCGAGCAATAATAGATCCGCTCTGGTCTCAAAATCACAAATGGTAACCAAACACGACCGATATACGCGGTCCACAGCCAAAGAATCACCCACCGGAGTGGAAACACAAATGGGGGCACTCAAAGAATCCCGAGGCACACCCAGATGAGAAGCAAAGTAAGAAGACACATATGAAAAGGTGGAACCAGGGTCGAATAGAACTGATGCCTCCCTGTGACTAACCAGAATAATACCTGTGATAACAGAGTCGGATGCAACAGCCGCGGCGCGATCAGGAATAGCATAGAATCTGGCCTGTCCCCCCTCTCGAGGGCGGCCTCTAGAACCCTGACCCCCGCCCCTGGCTGGCTGGGCAGGTGGAATAGCAGCTGGAGCTGGAATGATGACCTGCTGACCTTGTGAACTACGCTGAGGCTACAAAGACTGTGGAGGCACTCCTCTTCTACGCCTGAGGCACTACCTGACCAGGTGGCGAGTATCCCCGCACTCAAAACAAGCTCTAGGAGGATGCGGTGGCTGTGACTGACCGACCTCACCCCCACTAGTCTGACCCTTGGAGGTACCGCGCAGGTGGCGCACTAGAAACTAGGGGAGCATAATAAGGCTCCTGAGATGCTGGAAGAGCTACAGTACTACCGGCTGACGACAATGCTGAATAAACTAGACGACCGGAATAACCTCTGCCAAAACGACCGGCTGCTGAAGTGCGGGCACCACAGAAATGGCCCGACTCACGAGACCTCTTGGCCTCTCTATCTCCCCGCTCTCTAGGGAGCATACTCTCGATCCTCCCGGCGATGCTCACCGCCTGCTGATAAGATATATCCGTCTCCAACTCTCTGGCCATGCTGGATCGGATAGGCGGAATCAGGCCCTCAATAAATCTCTGCACTCTCTCCCGAACCGTGGCTATCAAGGCCGGTGCATGCCTGGCTAGACGGGTGAAACTGATAGCATACTCCGATACTGACATGGAGCCCTGTCGTAATCGCTCAAACTCCGAGCGCGAAGAATCCCTAAGGCTCTGGGGAACAAACTCCCTCAAAAATAGATCTGAAAACTACGTCCAGGTCAATGAAGTAGACTCCTTCGGACTATCCAACTCATACGTGCGCCACCAATCATAAGCGGCCCCATAAAATTGAAAAGCAGTGAAGGAAACCCCGCTGGTCTCTACAATCCCCATAGTACGAAGAATACGATGACACTCCTCCAGAAAACCCAATGCATAATCTGAAGCCAAACCACTGAACACTGGAGGGTCATATTTCTTGAACCTCTCCAATCTATGCTGCTCGTCCTCAGAGGCAGCTGGTCCACCTCCGGGCTGTGGTGGGGCGGCAGGAGGCATAACCAAAACCTCTGGAACCTGTCCCACTGGCACACGCTGCTCAGGTGTAACGGCTGCGGGAGTCTGGGCCCCTCCCCCGGCCTGAGATGTAGCTGCGACGAGAGGAAGCAGTCCTGCCTGAGCTAAAGTGGTATACATACTCATGAACTAGGCCAAGGTCTCCTGTAGTGCTGGAGTAGTAGCAGCTGTAGTCGGTGTACCAGGTGCCTGCGCTCCAACCTGATCTACCTGTGGCACCTCAGCAGCAGCGCGCGTGGGTGTTGTGGATGCACCTCGGGCACGACCTCGTCCTCTACCTCGGCCCCGGCCTCCGATGGCGGCAACAGGGGGCGCGGGTACCTGATCGTCGCGAGTAGCTCGTGTCCTCACCATCTGTGAGAGAATAGAAAGCAATAGTTTAGATGTTTTATGCCAAAAATGTCGCACGACAAGGAATCCAAAAGAAATGAAGAGTTTCTTAAACAGTTACATAGCCCCTCGTAGATAAATATAGACGTCTCCGTATCAATCAGCGAGACTCTAAGTAACCGGTCCGTGTCCCGTGACTCCTATGAACCTGTAAGGCTCATTACCTGTCACGACCCTAGTTCACCAATTGTGAACATGTCGTGATGGCACCCAGTCCCCATAACTAGGTAAGCCTAACACGTTGCGGAATATACAAGTTATAAACACTTAAATAAGAAACAGCGGAAAAATAACATAAGAGATATGTAATCCGTGCCGCTGATCACATACATCCGTCACACAATGAATAAAACACTACCAAGATCCGGAACCCCACGGTGACACAGACTAAAAGAGAAATACAATTGTGGCTCTATGTGTAAAGAGTATCTAACAACGAAATGAAGAAAAATGTCAACTAGTACTACTAGAGTAGAAGGGAAGCCTCCGGATCCGCGGACGTAGCAGCAGATCATACCTCGAAGTCTCCCAGAAAGCTGCGGAATCACCTAGTACGAGCCTCCTCTGATGTACCCGGATCCGCACAACAAAAGTGTGCGGAAGAGTAGCATGAGTACACCACGGCGATACTCGGTAAGTGTCAAGCCTAACCTCGATGGAGTAGTGACGAGGGAGGTCGTGGCCCTACCGAGAAACAATAATATAATGATGATAACAAAATAAACAAGTTTAATTGATAATAATTTAAAAAAAAATAACAACAACAAGATGATTACTGCAATCGTCTACAATTAAGCTAACAACAAATAACCAACTCAATAAAACAAATCCGGGACCTGTGGGAATTGAACCCACAGTCCCATTCTCAGTAATACCTCTGGGTCTCCAGGAATCGAACCCGCAGCCCATGTCTCAATAAATAATCAAAAACACAGGATCTCCGGAATCGAACCCGTAGTCCCTACCAATAACTCAAGATCTCGGGAATCGAACCCGTAGTCCCTACCAATAACTCGGGATCTCGGAATCGAACCCGTAGTCCCTACCAATAACACTCCGGTCTCCGGGAATCGAACCCATAGCCTCGGGTCTCCGGGAATCGAACTGGCAGTCCACAAGCACGACAAATAAAGGAATACAC